>JABCJY010000309.1:0-59245 GCA_013184415.1 Fusarium concolor | reverse complement strand
GGGCAGCCTGGACACCCTTCTAAGCCTGAACATCCTGGGCAGCCTGAATACCCTTCTAAGCCCGAGCAACCTGGCAAGCCCACCACCCCCGAAACCCCCGAGGCCTCTAAGCCGGCCAAGGGCGAAGAGGTCCCCGAGACCCCCGTTGTCACAGCCGGCGCCGGGGCTGTTCAGCTCGGCCTCGGCCTTGCTGCCATCTTCGGTCTCATGGCTCTGTAAGCTCGAAACCGCAAAGGTCGAGACCCTCGAGTATCTTCAGTCTTGATAAACGAACAACGGCACCATATCTGTTCGTCAGCTTGCCAACTTATATATGAGACCGATACATCGTGACCGGTTCATAGCACTATGATTAATCACGAGCTCTCAACGACATTTTCACTTCACTTCTCACCAACGTATTAATGACAACCTTTTATACTTATTTGGGCAATCGTGCACTCGCATCTGGACCGTTGAATAGTGGGGGGCTCTTATTCTTCCTGTTTCTTGGTTCAAACTCTTCATTCATGTTTCGAAACAAAGAGATTCTTGGGTGTGGCTTGAGCAAGGGGGGGATAGAGAAGAGCGACCATCTGTTCAGGGGCTTGGAGCTGGTGATCTTCTTTGCGAAGCCCATTCCCACTATGGATTTCCCGGGGTGGGTAAATCGCACTGAGGGGGATTTCTTTTGTTTCGGGGACTCTTTGATAGAAAGGGGAGCTTCGGAAGGGATTTGCATTGCTAGGAGATGATTTGTATCGTTGGTATAATATGAATTAGTATAGTACCGGACGTAATTTATCATTATTCTCATTAAATCCGCGTTCCGAGATTCTGTATATTGTCAATGTTCTCCGCTTGTACCTGATATGATGTGATATGATACCCAAAAGATAGACAAGATAAGCCAAGCTAGAAATAACACCCCAGCTCCAAAACAAAAATGGAACACAAATTACAGTCAAGATGACACTGTAGATTTTCAGGCGAGTTCAACGGGCCCTGTCTTGTCCCCCTGGTGGCGAGGATGGTTTTGCGTGCCGTCATCTAGTTCCGCATAGTTCTCCCGCTCATCGAATGGGGTATGCGAGCTGTTGTAGGGGTTCTGACCTGAGAACTCGCTGTAATGATCGGGCCTACTGTTGCCACGATAGACAGTCCCAGCATGACCAAGCCCAGATTGATTCGATCCTAAATGCTGGGGCTGTCCAGGGGACACTAGACCGTCGCTTCCCTGCGGATGCACGTTGCCCACGTTTGAAGAGGGTGTGCCGTGGCTATAGCGAGGTGGTGAAGACAGGTTCGGGGCGAACCCGCGCTGGTCATTGCTCACAGGAGGTGGGAGAAGGGGCCCCAAAGGCGGTGCTGCTGAAGATTCAGATCCTGTAGGGGTTGGCGTTTGAAGACTTGCTGGGGAACTGGTTCCAAAGTTTTGCATAGAGTGTCTAGCTGTTTTCATGGAGGTTTTTTGGGATAGCTTCTCTACCAGAGTTCCGTGGGACTTCTTAATGGTCTTCTTGACAAACCCTACCATCAGCATGTTACAGCGCATATCGACATCCTCGCGGAGGTAAAGACCAGTAGCAGGCGCCCCAAGACCAAGCTCAACAGGCTGCGGGCGCTCTCCTGGCATTGTGCCACCTACAGACCAACGACCGCGGAGATCAAGCCCCATAGGAGCGTAGCTGTGCGTCTGCAGACCATCAGGAGAGTCGAAGAAGGCCGCAGTGTAAGAGACCTGACCGGAGACAATGCCGCCGGGGAGATAGTCGATACGATCCGTCATAGAGTACCATACACATTTCTTCTCATCCTCTGGGGCGTGTGGTGGAGGGGGGATTTGGTGGCGTTCTATAATGAGGGGATTCAGGTCGATCATGGCGAGATGATCGTGGAGAAAGTCGATTACATGCTCGCGGGATAACTCTGAGGGTAAGGGTGTGATGGTTGTGAATGTCGTGCGAGTCATGTTTATTCTTGATGATGGTTGTGATCGACACAATACACGTTTTTTTCTGTAACTGGAACGTGAGATGAGGAAATGCTGAGTAATTGGAATAAAGTTGATGTAGAGGCGATCAAAGAATATGTACGGAACAAAAAACAGGGACCGAGTTGCCAAGTTTTTATGGGTAAATGATGAAGATTGTTGTCTTGTAGTTGTATGTGGAGGATTGGAGATGACGGGGGTTAGGTTAGGTACTTTTACCAAGATTTTATGCCATCCAATCCATGGCAAGTACGACGCTCCTGTACCTTCACCTGAAATGCGATTCTCCAGCCCCAGCTGTGTAAGCCACAAAGCCAGCAGGAGCCGGTCTATGGAACCTTCCTTGACCGAAGAAGCTCGGGAGTGTTGTATTCGCTTGCCACTAGCTCATCTCATCTGATCTCATGGATCTCAACGGTCAAATCAAGGTCCTGAACTCTACAGAGACATCATCAACAGTACATTAATGCAATGCCCAATATTCGGAATTTAAATAAAAATAGCTTCATTCTTATTCAAAATAGTAGAATTGAAAGTATCAATTACAAATTTACGCTGTCACTTGACACGTCTCACTAAGAAGCACGCTTGGTCCAAGTGAGATTTTAGTATGCGATACTATAGATGGACCTTCAGTATATATCCATATTATTACCGAACCTCTTCTCAATATGCTTGGTAAAACAGGAAATGTTTCTGTATCTTCGTAGAGAAACACGATCTCTGACGATCCCATCCTTAACCCCTATTTACCCTCTTTTCCTGACTATTCTAAGTTTCAATACTATTTCCGACCTGGTTGAAATAACTTCATCCAATCACTAGTGTGCCGTGTTTCCCGAACTTATGTGCCGTAAACTCGGATCCTAGAATAAGTCACCGCGATCTTCAAGAGGCACTCACCCTCTTACAAGGCCGTCTTGTTCCCGTCGCAAAAAAATGTTCAACAGGTCAAGGATGTTCATTAAGTATCGCCGATGTATTCGTGACATCCCTCGACAGAGACATGTAAATGCAGAGGCATCATTGACACCGAGTCTATCTATAGAGTACAGATGTGTATCTAGCACGCCGACAGGGCATCGTAGCGTCAAACAACAACCTCCACTATATCTCTCTACACCATCTCGCCAGGACAGCACTCAGCTTCACCGCTGCTGGGATCTCCTCCAGCGCCACGTCCACTTTCCACATCTTGCCCTCTAATCCACTGTGTCCAAGGTTACGGGCACCGCCTATTCCAGCTGGCACCAGCAACCCGAGCGAGATCAACCGTTCCCATGCAATACCAGCCACGCCTCGGCTCCAGACTCGGACCCCTCCGCCTACTGCGAGCATGCCTGCCGTTGCCGAGTGCACTCGCTGTTTGCCCATCAATGAGCTGTACTCGTCGTATGCCATGGCCAGATTGACCGTGTCCGTGTGTGCTACAATATCCAATCGTGCTGCAGCAATAAGGAGACCCAGGTCCAGGTCAGATAGCGTAGATAGCAAGTGAAGCCTAGAGTCAGGGGGAGTTAAGGATTCAGCACCCCCTTGTACAGAAGGTATCTTGAGTGTTACATCATTGGCTGAGAGAGCCGACAGAGGCAAGATCCATTCGGTAAGGAATGCCGAAGCTGACTTGGTTGTGTAATAGTGATACTGAAGCAGATCTTGGAACGATCGCTCTCTGTATAATCCCTGGATGAACTGTTAGTATCCCGGGCAAACTTGAAAATGCCATGACCTACCTCTATCTTCTGGCTCCAGTACTGCTGGAACTCTGCATGTCCTTCAAGATAGGTGTTGATGCCCTCTTTTTCAGCTTCATCGCTGTCAACAATCAGCCCTTGTCTGCAGACTTGCCAGTAAGCCGGAAGAGTCTTGGGCTGAGAGATATAGACATAACGATGACTGAATCGACTCTTGACACGCTTCTCAAGCATCTCGACAACATCTAGTCGTGTCGTACAGCCAATAACGGCGATGGGTGCCTTTCGCGACTGTGCAATATCAAACAAGTTGTACAGTAATGTTTGTCGAGGGTGAGATGCAAACATGTCGAACTCGTCAATCACAAACACAATCGACTGTGAGGTGACACCTTCGTCTGTACCGATAATTTCGGACGGATGTGACAGGAGAGCGAGTAACGACGCCATGGTGTCGGCATAGTTTGTCTGCATCGTCAGTACGAGCATAGCTAGGGGTGCTGTGGAGATCACTTACCCTGTTCATCAGGTCATCTTCGACCTGCATCTCCTTGCCCAACTGTCGCCAAATTTCCTTGAGTGCAAGCTTGTCATCAGTATGGATGAAACCATTGAGCCTGACAACGTGAAAGTCGTTCTTGTGCTCTTGAGACACGTCCGAGATAACCTTTTCTAGCAGCTGAGAAGTAAAGTTAGCTTTCGGTTGATTCCGAGAACAGTAATGATCTTACAGTAGTCTTTCCGCAGCCTCTTGCTCCAATGACAAGCATTGAGTTTCCTTCACCAGCAACTACTGTCTGTTCCACAAGTTGGTAGACCTTCTCCTCAGCCTCAAGCTGGCCAGACAACTGCAAGCGTCTTCTGCCGGTACATCGATCGAGGAGAACACGCTGTAATGATCGCACATGATGCTCCAAATTGGCAATATTAGGTATATCTGCCGCGACCTTCATGGCTGGAGCCTCCACTCCTGAAGTCTTTTTGGGTGTCTTAAGTATGTCCTCTTGAGAACATGACTTGCAAAGCCAATCGCCTTCAGGGATGTCAGGCACGCCATAGCATTCTTGATGGACCGCAAAATCACACATGTCGCATAGAATGATCTGGTTCGGAGCTTGAGAATGAGGCTTCAAGCAGATTGCGCATACGAGCTCGTCTGCTTCAGAATTGGTCGACTTTCGTGGAGTCTTGGCCTTTTTTGGTAAATCCTCAAAGAACACTTCTCCATTTTGATCTTTACCAGCTCCAAAAGTGACATTCTTCGGTCGTCCTCGTGGCCTGCCTTTCTTCGGAGTTAGGATACCCTTCGGAGTCGGCTTCGGCACCGAAAGATTTCCGTTTGCTGTAGCCAACTCATCAGCGGACTCTTGCGCTTCTGTAGCCTCGCCATTTTCTTCGACAGGTTCTTCCACCTTCTTTTTTCGTGGCCTACCCCTGGGCGCCGCAGGTTTCTTTGGTTTAACGGTCTTAGGTCTGCCAGGGCCGACCTTCTTCGGCAGGGGAGCAGGACGGTGTGCGTCTTCAGTATCCCATATCGTGCCTCTCAACGCTGACAGCTTGATTGCAGGGCGGAACTTGGGTGCTGCGGCAGGTTGTGATGGTGCTTCTGAAGGTGAGGCTGCAGGTTGCTGGTCGAAGTTTGGCACATCGAGATTGCTGTCAACTGGAGGCCACGAGTTCTGACCATTGGCTATGACAGAAGGGTATGCTGAGTTGATAGCATTGAGTGCCTTGGGAGTCGATGGAGATCCGGGTGCAAGCTCGTCAAGTCTTCGTTTCTTGAGGGTCGCAGGAGTCGGGACAGGATCGTCTTGGAAATGGGTTCTCTTTCGGGCGCTCGCGGGGGTAATAGAGGGAGCCATGGTAGAATCGTATGCGAGTGTATGGGATGGGATGACAGATAATACGTCAAGTCTTTTCCGTATCGAGATCTAGCATCACATCATTCTGAGGTGTGGTTTGTTGTCTAGAGACATCGTCTATGCGCTAGGTAGCCAGCCAACCCGAGCTAAAACCAGGGGAGACGCGTTTGACGCGTCGAGTGTGGAAATTAAGCGCTTCATCGGAACCAAGTCACGGGACTTTCTTAGTATGCAAGAAGACCCACTTTACCAGCCCGCTGAAGACTTGTTTGATCTGGAAGTGAGTTCAGGTTTACATTGCAATTACAGGTTGTGACTCGGTCAATTTAATGTCTTTGGCGCTAATGACTCGAATGGTTGCATCTAACCACGAGGAGACCACATTTACCTAAATCCAGTGCTATCCCTGATGAGTTTATGAGGTTATATTTCATAGCCTCTAGAACACGATTGATTTTTGTCCCATTTATATATTAGTGGCACTCTGTTAAGGAGAGTGAAGCTTGAAGAAAAACTTGCCTGTGTGGTAGTCAGGCGATAAAGCTCAACGTGCTGCTGAAGAAAAAATACCTCTGCATGGTTAAGCGAAAACGACAAGTCGGCGACATGAAAAATATACCCCAAAAGAGCGAAATATCCTGGGACTTTGGTAATCCTTGACCTTCAGCCGTTCCGTTCAACAGCGGTGTCTCCACTCTGAGAATTGACTCTTTTCCAGCCTTGTGGATCAAGTGCAACAACAACACTCGCCAAGCCTTACCAGTGTCTCTAAAAACAGATGGGCTGAGCCTTATCAACGAATCAGAATGTCTTCCTCGTACTAGTGAGCTGTTCAATGTGCAGTGTCTGCAGCTAGTCAATTGCCGTTACCACTTAATATCGTTGGGGGCTAAGATTAGCCCTCTCACGTAAGATTCTGATACTACTCTATCATTGTGCCCAATTACAATTGTTCAATCAAAAGCATTTCAACGCGAGCCAACAGAGCCCGGTTCAATGTCGTCTGCACTAGTAGGGAGTAGTGGGTCAGATCCTCTCTTATCAAGGATCAAGCCACTGCAATAACCCTCCTTAGGCCAAGTCCTTGATGAATATTCAGCCCCATCATGGTTGACTCAGCTGGAAGAGCCCATACATTCATGGCTTTGATCAGCGTTTTAGAATATCACTAAAGCCTGGAATCCCTGCTCATCTCTTGAATCCAAATACTCGGTGAGCTTTACATAAACAAGGTCGTCCTCCCTTCCTCAGTCGGGAGAAAACGACAGGTGCAGACTGTGTCGACAGATTTGTGTGGACCACATATTTGAAGGTAGGTGTTATGCATTTCTTAAATGTGAAGAGGCGTTATGTCTATGTAATGATGCTATTCTATGGCTGGCACTGACCTTGGATGATGCAGATTTGCTTCTGTGACATAATGACAAGAGAAGATCCTCACGAGGCTGGGACAGCCGCCGAGAAACTCGCCTTGATCAAGAGTCCTCTGGTAGCAAGCTCTGATTCTAGTATCAGCCGGCCTCCTACCGAACGTCCCACTGGGCCTGATCTGACTCTCTTCGGTAACCGATATGAGGACGATTGCCCACAGTTCAAAAAGGTCTACAATATAAATACGATGTCCCAGGGGAGAATTTCTGCTAACAAACCCACAGCACGAAGATGCCAGTCTGCTAGAGCTCTTCTATGACCTCTTCTTCGCCGCCAACTACACTGTCTTCTGCGAGACTCAGGGCGTCAACAGCCATGATCGTTTCAAGGCCTATGTTGGATACTTCAGGTACAAATGTCAAAAACCAGACGAAAACAATGTACTAATAGATTGGTAGTGTTCTTTGGATTACATGGCTTACGACCAGTTTGTACGATGTGCGATTCGTGACAGACAGTCTCTTTGGTAAGCTATCCTTGGAGACGCCTTTATCAGACAATGCTAACAAAGATAGAACGTGCTGCTCGAGGCGTTCATCTTGGAGTAATGGTAGGCTTTGCCGTCGTCGCTCCAAAATTTACACCGTCAGATCAGGACATGAAGACCATGAGAACCATGTGTATGTTACCTCCGTCTGCAAACTACCCCCTGATCCTCACAGCTAACGCCTTCCAGCCATCATCCTTATGGTCTCTCGTCTGTCCTTGGCTATAGAATATGCAAGTATCCTATGGCACATCCGAAAGTACAAGAAGCAGATTTTGCCCATGATGCTTCAGATTGGCTTGAACGTTGCCCTCGGCCTGATCTACCTCGGCATCACATTCCGCTTCACCAATCACAACAGTAACGTCTTTATTGCGTGGTATGTCCTCGCTGGCGCTGAGGTCATTCTTACCTTCGCTCTCGCATATATCTTCCCAGTGTTGAGTTTCCAGGGAACACACTTGATGAAGCGTATTGGTCTCTTGACTGTCATTATTGTTGGTGATGGAATTATCACCATTTCGAAGAGTGTCGTCACAATCGTCGAAAGCCCCGATTCATGGAGTAAGTCTTTACTGTTTCTTGGTCTTGTCGGTAAGAGTTTGACCTAACACCTTGACAGACGTTCAAACGATTGGTATTGTCACGGCCGCTGCGACCACGATCTACGTTGTATTCCTCATTTATTTCGATTGGATGAAGAATCCTTACCTGCCAAAATTCCGCCAGCAGCTCTGGACACTCCTTCATTACCCTCTCCACCTCGCGCTCTGTCTTTTCATCCAGGGCTTCACACAACTCGTCATCTGGACTAAGATCTTCGATGTCCTCCAGCATATCAAGACGAACTCTACCCTCCTCGAAGACGTCAACCTCATGGCCAAAGCAACAACTAAGATGATAGGGGATGAGCTCCGCAAGGTCGTCGACAAGTTCTTCGAGTCCTACACGCCCCAGTACCTCACGACCTGGAACACTGCGGAGGATGCTCTGAAGAACATTTCCACCATTAATGATACCTTTTGGCCTCAGCTTGCGAGGTACGGCAACGCAGTGGAAGATAAGGATCCTGAGGAGTTCCAAGTTATATCCGACTCATTGAATTCACTCATGAGTGCCATGATTAATGCCCTGCTTGAGACCTTCAAAATCGACCTCGCCAAGGAAGTGACAGAAGACAACAAGAAAAAGGGTATTGAAGCCAGCGATGCAGAATTTGAGAATGAACTCAATGACAAAATGGGAGATCGCTTCCAACTTATCGTAAGTTTTTGATTGCATCTTTTCTGTCAAGATCAACATGTGCTAATCTATTGCTCAGCTCAACTATACCTACATCGCGGCTGGTATTTCCCTCATTCTTATGGTCGTTCTCGCCGTCGTTTCACGCACGACTCCCTGGAGCAAATGGGCTATCACCCGCCACACCATCTTCACGCTTCTCGGTCTCGGCACAAGTCTCGTCGCATTGCTGAGATACAACGAAGACGCTACTATCAACTACGTGAGGAGCGCGTGGATGCTTCCCGCCATTACTCTAGTCTGGCTTATTGTTCTTGTCTTGACTCATATTCGCAACCCGCCCCCTCTATTTTTCAAGCGTCGGGAGTCTTTCTGGGTCAAGAAGAGCAGCAGCAACCAGTCGTATGACTATGCTATGCCCTCAGAGGGACAGACAGCGTACAAGGGGACTTCGCATACCCAGGTAGCTTCCCCAGTTTAGATGACTGATTGCTGCCCAGAGGAAGACTGGTGTTTTCCAGGAAACATTTCCAGAATGAGATAGGGTTGCACTTGCAAGGTATAAAATAGACCGAAATCATTCAAATAACAGAACTGATTGTGACAAACTACGAATGTCATAGTCATATAGTACTTTTAGTATATATGAGAATTCTATTTTTACAAGTGTTGTTACCATTTGCTGGTCTAGGTCCCATCTTGTTCTTAATCGTATTAATTCTTTCATCGTGGAGCGACTACAAGAATAAGAACATATACCCAGGTAGTTAAGCAGGGGGTGAGGTATAGAATGTCCAAAACAACAGGGCTGCCATAGCCCCAAGCTATGCTTCATTTCCCCTTTCACCGTTGCTGAGCGCTGCTCGAGTTACACCACTCCCAGTTTTGATGCCCCCTTCCTGCGACCATGATAGACACACACACCTGTTCCACCACTGACATGTTTCTTGTTGGCTGGGCACATTGGGCTGCTTGGTAAATGCTCCGGGAGCTGGAACTCGAAAGGAATTGGTTCCTGGAAAGGAATTCTGCGTACGGGCTTTTTGGGAATCTTTTCCCACCACTCGCATGTATCGGTCACGAGGCTCTTGCGGCGAACTGTTCGCAGAGAATTTCGTCTCGATGAAATCCCCAAGTGATCTTCTTCTGTGGGGGGGACCGTCTCTGTGAAGAACGAGCGCGATCGGCCACTTGAAGTATCTTCGGCCAAAGGAGGTGTCTTGATGCGTCTTGCCTCCTAGGCACTGGTCAGCGTCTACCGATACTTGAGCTCTCCACCAGAACACATACCCCTCCAGGATATGGGCTGTTAACACAGTTGACGTGCACTGCTTGAGTGTTAGCACCAGCTGCTAGGCAAATACATGTGCTTAAAAGGACATACAAGAAGTGTAACTTGAGCCTGCTGAAGGAGGAGGAGTCTCACCTTTGAGTATCTCTCTCACGGAGCTGGTCACGCTACTGAAAGAATCTCCCGATTCTTTACGGACCCATGGTGCCTTGCCGAAGAGTTTCTGTCTAAGCTTAGGCTTTACTGCGTCGTCTTTGAGCCACGATCCCGTTTTTGTGATTTGAAGCATGCTGGAATAATTCCCAGTGCCATCCATTGTTGAACAATGGTGAGCATGCTCCGGTATGGACGGGCATAGTGGTTCCTTCTGAGATCAGCCTAGATACTTTTACCAACCGGTTACTCGGATTTACCTCCTTGCGAGCTTTAAATTTTAGCTTCGATCCAATACTCCTTTTCGCTTTGACATAAAAGCCCATGGAGCTGGGAGGCGAAGATGGCGGGGTGCTGGTCCGTTGATCCTTTGTATGATCATTCATTGGCGAGATTGAATCCGTACTGTTCATGCTGCGAGATATTTCGCTGGAGTCGTGGATTTGGTCTGAGAAGCGGGCAATCGTCGGGTGTTGCAAAGAGAAAACATGTGCTGATTCCGACACAAAAGGACTGGAGGGTGGTCTTGGCTGCGAAGGATCAAAGCCTTGAAAGTTAGGTGGCGCTGATAACGATGTCAAAGGAGATGCAAATGACAGATCCCTAACGTCAGATTCACTGGCGGACTTTGTCGAACGGTTCCTCCATTTAAAAAAACTCTTCCTAGAGTTACTCTTCCGCGAGACCATAAGCTCGCGCTCTGCCCAGTACCCCTGTGGGAACCAGACCTACTCGAACCCGTCACGAGGAGGCCGTGGAGGGTCAACGCCAAAACTTGACGATGACATAGACTGGCGATCTATTGGTCGAGGAGTAGCGGTATTCGAAGGCAAAGGGGCCGAGAATACATTTTCTGGCATCGAAGGAAGGCTCGGCTGGTGCTTCATCAAATTTTCATACTTCGGTTTGGACACTGAAAACGTGGCGGCGATAAATGAGGGAGATGCTGGCGTTCCATGGGGAATATTGAAGTAGCTAAAGCTGTGTCAGTATGAGGCGATCTTGCGACTCTTGATACGAAGCATCAATACTTGGGCTCGCTCATATTATGAGGATTTGTTGATAACAATGGATCTGAGAGAGACAGCGCCGGCATTTCAAACCCGTGTCGGCACTGCGTGGACGAGGTCGCCCTTTGGTCAAGATGGAATACTTAACTTCGGGGCGACTGTGGTACTTAGAAAACGGATCGATGTGAAAAAGAATGTCTATATCAGTGTGGAAGTCGACAGTTAACGGGTCGAGATAGAGAAGATAGCACATATAGGATTGCGATGAGAGCCGGTCCATAGGGAAGCAATTAGGAAGCGTGAAGAGTGCGAGCCTTGAGTCTTGGAAGGGGAGTATTCAGAGAAACATCCGCAGCTTCTTGCGTCACTCCTGCCATTAAAGAGTAGCGCTTTCCTAGGGCCTGATCGGTAAATGAAGGCACTCAGAGATGATATATATTAAAATGGAAGGTGCTTTAGATGGGGAATGTCTTTACGAACACGAGGATATAACAAAGTCAAAGTTGAGTAAAAGATTCATGTAATTGGTATCGAGATGGGCTTCTAGTCTCCAACAGACTCAATTCTATCTCCACTCAAGTCGAACCAGCTTGAAACCATTTTGATACGCCAAACGCCATGTTTGTCTTGACTCATTAGAAATGCCGTTGATCCATCGGACCAATTCCATCAGTCAATGAGCATAGTGTCATCACCGTCCAGTGCCGGGCCCTGGGGCTCCAAAGGCACACCACGACCTCGTCCCGCCAACAGCTCTCTCCTCACTTCGGGTCCAATGGCCGAGTGGCCGTGTGTCAACAGAAGATCCAGCAGGGCCTCACGTTGATCTTCTGTAACATCGCCTTTATAGCGCTGGGCAAATGCAAGCAGACTCTGGTGCCAGATAACAGGTAGCTTTGTCTTGGCGTCTCCCTCGGTCAGACCGGACATGGCATCGCCGGCCTGAACAGAGGCGGGGTCGACACTGCGGAATCGCAAGAAGTGGAAGACCAGAGCATCAATAACCTGGAAGGGGAGCGCATACTTCTTCTCAAGAAGGGTCTTTATAAAGATGTTGGTGGCACCTCCGCCCTCTGTACCGTGTGACGCCTCTTGAGCGGCGATATCACACAGACCCTTCAGAGCTGCAGCAGAGTGCAAGACGGGGATAGAAATCCTGGCCAAGACGGCAGAAATGATATGGGCTTCTCTAAGAGTGCATGTTCCGCTGCCAACAAGAGGGAACAGGAAGCCCTTGAAGAAAGCAGCAGGCTTGTAAAGAGCCTTCTTGAGAGAGTTGAACAAGTGCACGTTGAGTTTCTTGGTTTCGTAGATATCCTCACGGACACGGTCGAGAATAACCATCTCCAGGAATCGCTGAACCACGTGGGGCTTGCTTGACACGAAGATCCTTGTCGCTTGATAGCAAGCATTGGGCGACCAACTCTCGGGCTGAGTCACAGCGATAATGTCTTCCCAGTGAGGGATTGTGGGGAGGATCTTGAAGGGCTTTGGCAAGGGCCCAGACTTGTATCGGGAAAGAATTTGGCCAACCCTAAAGTCATTAGCTTGTGTTGTCATTCCTAGTACCCAAATAACTTACTTGGTGTAGACCTCGATAACCTTGGGAGGGAGCTCATATTCGTCCTCGTCAGGAGGTCCCAGGTTATTCTCTCGCCTCTCTTGTGCCGCCTCGTGAGCGGCAATCTTCTCCAGAATCAAATCCGCGAGGTTGACGCTCTCGCCCTGTTCCTCTCCCGTAGGCTTAAGATCCCAACCGTGCTTCAGTAGGTCATCCTCCTCGTCGGGCATGAACTTTCGATACATGTCGAGGTCATTGGGATCAACCTCGACCTCCTCCACAACCTCGTCATCATCACCCCAGGCCTCATCGTCGTCGTAGACCTTATTCTCCTCTTCAGCCTCGTCGTCAAATCGCGAATCGTAGCCAAAAGTGTCAATAGTCGGTTTGGAAACAGTCTTGCCAGCATTTTCCTCCTCAGCCAGCTCACGGCCTATGCGCAGAATAGTCCTGGAAGCGCGGTCATCGACAAAGTTTTCCTCCTCATTGTCGTTGCCCTTTGATCGCTTCTTGGAGGGCTTGTTTTTGAGAATGCCAGTAGCTGTGATATCATCCTCGAGGGGGTTGTGTCGTCGTGTCTGCCGCGAGGCAGAGGGAGTAGTGGCTTTGGGCATTTTGGCGTATTGACTTGGAGATGTCACACAATGTGGGCTTGGAGTCGCAGTTTGGATAGAATTTCAAATTTTTTGCCTTATCGATAAGAACCCCTCTTGCTTAAATTCGCCTAGTGCGTAGTATCGGCTCACAAAATTGGTTCACCGCTTTCGGCTGAAGCCAGTAGATAATTATGTGATCGTTAGTTAACACGGGAAGGCTGAGAAAAGTGCATAGAAAATATGGTCTTTGTATTGATGAGTGGTTACAAAGGCACTTTCTTTGGTATCTAGCACGGCAGCTCCTGTTGCTCCTTACCTAGGTAGATAGGTACGTAGGTATCTCACACCTCACTTGCCTTAGTTTTCTGTCAGAGAATCTAAACTTGGCTGCTAAATTGTTGACCTTGTCTCATATAAAGAGTATCTATATTTACATATTTATGTATGTATGAGCCATGGCTCAGGTGCCAATTCAACCTTCAAACAGTCTCGCGTACTCGTCTAAGTTTTGAGAAAAATATGATACCCGGGCTACCAGGCTACCTACGTTCTGCCCCGCCACCATGATGACACAAAAGAGACCCTTGGAAACTTCTTCAGATGTGGGTCCAACTGAAAATTCACTTATTAACCACTAGAAATGGCGCCCAGTCTGCTGGAGCAGCGATGACTTCAGGCCTCTATCCCCACTACTACCATGCCCCTCCAAAATCGTCACCAACTCTGAAAATTCACTTCAACAACACGTATCGGAGATAATAAGACTCATACAAAATGCCCACTGAACTAGAGGAGGTATGTTAACTTGGATGTTTTCTTTCATAGCCTTCAACTAACATGTATCGATCGTAGCTCGTGGGCTTCATCGCCAATCCCAACGCCCAGATTCGTCTGGTTGCGGCTGAGAACTTGGTCCCTTACTCATTGTCAGAACCAGGTATTTTTAAGATGGAGAATCTCCAGCCCGTTAAACACCTCAGTTTTTTGGTTCGGGATCACCCCGTGAGTTGGCCTTGTTAGAATCCGAATTCGTGCCCCAGACTAATGGAATGCCTAGAAAATTGCTGAACATGCTATTACAATGCTAGTCAACCTCTCGAGTGACCAAGAGGTCCTCGAATTCCTTGCTAAGGATGAAAAGTTCCTCGGCATTGTTTTTGATCTCATCGTGGTATGTGTAGTCTTGTAGTTCTTCGAATATTAGTCACTGACCCAATATCTAGAATCCAGAGGAGCCCAATGCCAATTTGCTAGCCATGCTAGTTGCCAACCTCTCCAAGTGGGATGGTTTGAAGGACTTCCTCAAGCGAAAGCAAGAACCTCCCAAGGAACTGGGCTCAGACGAGATCGTCCTGAACCAACTGCTGGATCTGTTCGTCAAGGGACAGGATGGCACATATAATAAGAAAGCAGACTTTGACTACCTAGCCTACGTCTTTGCCGATCTTTCCAAGCATGCCGACATCCGAAAGCATTTCCTTCAGGAGCAATCATACGACAAGGTCATCCCTCTCACCAAACTGAAGGTTTTTACCGAGCACAAGTCCGATATTCGACGTAAGGGTGTTGCCAGCACTATCAAGAACGTTGCCTTTGAGGTTTCATCTCACCCTTCCTTCTTGTCTGAGGAGGAGATCGATATACTGCCCTATATCATACTTCCCATCATGGGTAACGAGGAGTATGATGTTGATGAGACGATGGATATGCTGCCCGATCTTCAACTTCTACCTCCTGATAAGAAGCGAGACTCCGACAATCAGAACGTGCAGACACATGTCGAAACACTCACATTGTTGACGACCACACGAGAAGGACGAGATCTCATGCGTCGGGTCAAGGTTTACCCTGTCATCCGTGAGACACACTCTCGGGTCAACGATGAAGGCGTCCAAGAGGCTTGTGAGCGATTGGTGCAAGTTTTGGCACGAGACGAGGAAGATGAGGGCAAGGCGGAGAATGATGCCAAGGCCATTGAGGGTAAGACCGAGGCCACCAATGGGCGGGTGGAAGAAATTGAAGATGAAGACGATCAGCTCGTTGAAGTCTAGACGGAATACTCCATAAGTTTGAAGTGAAGGAGCGATATTTATGAATGGGACGAACGAGATTAGTGTGAATCTGAAAAGCAACCACAAGATCAGTTAGAAGGAAAGGCCAAGGGCTAAGGACTGGCCCATCTGGGTTGGGTGTTATGAATATAGGCATTCAAAAGTAACATATATAGACATTGGGTGTTTTGCAACAAAACGAGTGTAGTTACCGCTATGAGTCTTACCAAAGGTATCATTATCCTAAAATGCTGCGCTCGTAAAAGAATGTCCTGCTGCCTGATTTCGATATGTATGTACCCGTTCACTCCACCATGAATCCCAATATGCTTCAGAACGCCGTCCTGCCATCTGATCCCGCGTTGAATTATCTATTTCGAATGCCCCATATCTTCGTCATTTTCCTTAAACATACTCTTTCGAATCGGGCTTGCTGACGCCTTGGCCGTGATATAGTCTCGACCAGGAGCCTCATTGGCACTTGGAGGAGATATTGGCGCTGGCGAAACCGGTCCGTCGTCAAGAGGTGATGTGGGTGTTGGATCTGCGGGGGGAGAAGGGAGTATAGTCTCCGTCATTCCAGAAGGGGGTGGCGAGGGCATGTTGCCATCATCAGTTCTTGGACTAACAGGACTAGTAATATGTCGGAGCGCTGAGGCATCGCCTTCAGATACTCCAGAAACGTCAGATGTTACGCGAGGGGGTCTACCATCGCTTTCAGTTACACCAGATACATCTGATGTCATACGCGTATGACCTGCAGTAGGAGACTCGGGTTGAGATACCAGAGGTCCCGTCGATCTTGAAACGGTGCTTGCGTGCTCTCCGCCTATTGAGTTAGAGTTGCTAGAAGGATTGGACATGGAGCGAGGTTTGCCATCGTTAGCGAAATGAGAGTGTTTTTGAATAATTTCAATGGGTGAGAGTCCTGTGTCATGGAGTTCGGGAGGCCGAGAAGTGTCTAAATTTGTTAAAAGCTATAATCAATCTTTGAAGGGTGGTTTATAACTTACCAGCCATCTCATGGATCTGGGTGTCAGCCACTTCAGCGGGGGAGGCAGGGGAGACAGGGATATCAACTGCTGGAGAGGGTGACAAGCCGACGAATCTTGTGGTTGAGGCGACTTCAGTTCCGGGGCTGGTTGGTGTCTCGTCAGTTGTGACTGTAGGCGCCTTTTCGTTATGTTGACCTCTGATCCATGATCGGATACGCGAGCCCGGATCTTCGGTGCCGTCGTCGCTAGAGCGGTTCTTGAAGATCTTGCGTCGGCGCCAAAGGCAGAATACAACCAAGGCACCAGTCACAAACATGAGTCCAAGAACGACACCCAGGACGGGAGCAACCCAGTTGGGGAGGCCAGAGCCACCGCCGCTCTTGTTATCGTCATCACTGCTGTCGCCGCCACTGTCGAGCCTAGGTCTCCCCGTTGAAACCGCCTTGTTGTAGGGCCAGTAGTCCTTGATCTTCTTCATGTCGTATTTCGTGTCGAATATGTCTTTAAGGGCAGAAGTTGACCAGCCACCTGCAGGGGCTGTCGCCGTTGCACCACCGGCGGCATTGCCTCCAATCTCAGAATAGATCTTCTCATGAACGCCATAGTCATTGTACTCATCAGGATCATATCCTTCCAACCACTGTCCACTGGTGACGTTAAAGTTGACAATTGGGCCCTTTTCAAGACAAGAGATCGAATTTCCGGCCAGGGATGTATAGCCGCCAAATACAAGCATTTGGTCAGGATATGGCATGAAGCACTTGTGTCCAGCGCGAGAATGAAGAGATTTACCCTCATTGATCTTGATCCAAGTAAAAGACGGCAGCGAAAGTGCCCAGACATCGTCACTAAAAGCTTCAAGTGGATGGACGCCATCGAATCCTCCATAGTAGAAGATGTTGAAGCTTGAGCGATCTGAAGCCGTGGCGACCACGGCACATCCTCGTGTTCGTGTGCCTGGACCATCCTTGGTCCCTTGTTGGTACCATTTTTTGCTTTCGATATCGTATATGTCGATTTTCTGCATGAACTCGGGGCTTTGCTTTTCCTGTCATCGCAAAGTCAGTTTATGCTTCGATATCTGCGCCAGTTTGAGTGGGACTTACGCTTTCCGCCTCGTTGGCCGATTTACCACTACGTCCAGCCCATTCAGGATAAACAACACCGCCCAAAACAACGAGAATACCCTTCTTCCCCACTGGGACCCAAACAACTTCTGCGTTAGACCGTCCCTTGACGTTCTTGAGTGTTGTGTTGGTCCAGGTTTCGTAGAGTTGCTCCTCCATGTTCAAGGTGATGAGAGTGTTGGAGACATTAGTCGCCCTGTTCTTCGGATCATTGGTGAAGAAAGCTCCGTGAGAGGGGGATCTCAACCCAGAGAAGTAGAATGCGAGATTCTCGGATGGCACATTTGCGGCACCCCCATAGGCGATATACCGAGTGACGCCTTTGCTCAGCTTACCGTCGACGAAACTCGGCCTCCATGTTGGCTTGTCTGGTCCATATTGGTATGCCTGGTAACCTAAGACCTCATCTTTGTCGGGTGCTTGGTACAAGTCGTTATTCTGTAATAGGTCGCCACCATAAAGGAAGAACTCAGCATCGTTACCAAGAAGAGCGCCGTCAATAAAGTTCGGCGCAGCGCCATTACTATTTCCTGAACCGCCACGTGCCTTGGACATGGCCGGCTTGTCGAGAAGGATCTTCGTCACGTTGGTCTTCGTGTTGAAAGGAGTGCTCAGATTGAAGTTGAGGATGATGCCCTCATTGTTGCCTTGGACTGTTAGTCATTCCAAAAGGAACAGCTAATAAAGCGACTTACCTGTGTCAAGGCCTGTAATTGTTTTACCATCATTCATATATGCTGTCCATTTGATATCACCGCCATCCAGATACACCATATCCCGAATCATAATTGCTAATTGGATATCAGACAGAGCCACCGATGGACGAATAGACCGTATTCTTACCTCTTGGCTGCTCCCAAGTACATATTTCAGTACTGATTTGGCCATCTTTCCAGGCATCAAACTGAGCAGCAGTTGGGCCTATGGCCGCCGCTAAGCACGCCCACGACGCAGTGCGTCTAAACATTATGGTTGTGATCGTGAGCTATCCAGAAGGCGTCGCACAGAGCAGGCGTTTGAGAGAAATTAACGGAAAGAGGATGCTAATAGACCATTGCTTATCCTATGTCTTCAAGGCTGTACCAATTGTCGGCAAACACACCGGATATCCGCTGTGAGGCAAATATGCAGACTGCTAACAGAACTGGTTCAGGAAGGTAGGTAAATTCTATTGAACAAAGAAACAGCCTCGATCTAGAATCAAAGATCGCTGGAGCGTCCAAGCGGCTTGATACTTGGCGGGTTTGTGTGCTGGGCGCGCAGACTGAGTGGGCAAGGATTTGGGAACCAGTAAATCGTTGTAAGATAAGAAAGAAAACGGCGCGGAATGAACCCAAAACGGTCTGTAAGACAAAATACGAAGATGGAAACCCGGTGTCCAGTATTCGCTGGTGAGCAAAACGTTCGCCACTGGAACCAGTCGAGATCGGACAAGATGGGTCGGGGATGGGTAGGGCTGAGGGATCAGCTGTTCTTCATGTCCAGACAGCCTAGACAGTACATTTGTTGGCTGGGGGGGTCAAAGTGCCCTTGAGCCTTATCCATGCCCTTCAGTGGCTACCCATGTGAAAATGGACACCATCTTACTCCAGTGTAGCATGCTCTACATGCGCTGGTTACGGTCATGATCACGTTTTCGGGCTGGCACCGTTCTGTAGAGACATTACTTTTGACATGGGTCACTACATGTCTCTACTCAGCCTCAATCCTCTGGGGGTCGGTATCACCAGTGACTTCGAAATAGTAAGCCTGAAGATCACTAGACATGGTTCACTACAAGCGTGGAAAATTCGGTCAGCGGTAAACAGGTGGGTATCCAATTTCTCAAGGCTAACCTCGAGGAATTTTTTAATCCAGGATCGACCTGGGATTACACCAGGGTATGGGCACGGTTCCGAACAGGTCCGTCTTCAGCTCTTGCACTCGATGGGACACATGCTTACCGGTTACTGTAGAGAAAATGGAGGAGCAGGCAAGACAAGATGCAGGCAGGCTGTCAAGTTTGTGAACAAAGAAGTAGTAGCCATGGCTGAGAAACAGATGAACCAACAATAGCATGTTGGCGTTTTGTTTCACAGACTATCAACAGCCACAGCCGCTATGTGGCCCAGGCAGTTGGAATCACGGCGATCTCGCATAACGTTTCAAATTAATGGGATCAGTTGGTCGGATTCGACTCGGAGAAAAAAAAGTTTCGCCAGTTGTGTTGCTAGTCAGCATCGTTTCCTATTACGAGGCCGCGGATATGACCGAACGGAACAGGACGCTCTTTCTAGTAACGTGAAAGATGTCAGAGTCGCAAAAAGAGACTCAAACAGAGTGCAAACCCAAAAGTGCCATCCGTTGCAGGATGGGCAAAAAGACTTTGGAGGCTGAGCTTGGCCAGGATTGGACTGACATGGCAGATCTCACCATCCAATCCCTGCCAAAAAAAAATAAGCACTGGCACATGTCGGGGAGGACCAGACCTTCGGACCCTCCCTCCGCGAAGCCAAGGAGAGAGGCTCCGTCCATACATAAAATAGTATTATTTTTGCGCTGCAAGGATGGCCTCTCCATCGACGATGCGCTGTGCTGGCAACCTAACCATCCACGTCTTTTGGTCCGCTGCATTTCGGACGCATCTAATCGAGGCCCCCGCACCCGCAGGCCATGGCCATGATGAATCAAAAGTCGCGCAGATGTCAGACTCCAGGTGGTGCTGTGAACAGACGTGGGGGAGCAAAGGAACTGTAGGCAACACAGCATGCGGTGAGAGCGATGTTTGGCTATTGAAGCGGGCAGTCGCAAATGAGTGGATTCGAGGAAACAAAGAAACGGTTCAGATGATGATTCATCTGCCAACAAAAAAAGCCAGCGAAGGACCATATCTGATCCGAGCATCACATTGACCGGTGATTGTTGTGTTGTCGTGGGTAGGCTGGGCGACTCTGAGAACGCGAATAAGGCTCGCTGCGGGCTATAGTGGGACCCAGGGTCGACCCTGTGGAGAACTGCGGGCAGTCAGCTTTTAGCTCAACGACCCTAGCATCCATCCTTGGCTTCCATGCCTCGTGCATAGATTGACCGACAGACAGACATCCATCCTAGGGCCTAGAGTCAGGTACGCGAGCCTAGTATGAAATCTGCATTCTCTTTTCTCCGTCTCATGAAAAAAACAGGTTTTTCCCAAGGAGATCTCAGTGTTTTCGGAGACGAAACTCCTGCAATGATCTACGATGTTGAAGTGCACGATCGGAGAGTGATAATAAGTGACGAAATCGAGCTCCACTCTCTCCCGCTTCCACAAGGCTGGACCGAAGCAAGAACTTCCACCCTGTATTGGGTTGCTTTGTTTAGACTCCCGCCAATCAGCCACGAGATGCCCTGAGATCAGGCTGTGGCGTCTTCCCCTACCCGCCCGTTTCACCGACTAAGGCAACTAGGTAGGTAACTAACTCGACTTAGTCCCAAGGGTTGGAGCCTCGAGCCGTCTCAACTTCGCTCAACGAATCGAACTTCCACTCCACTTCTTCATTGACATCCAACTTTCAAAGCATGTCTTGTGTGCCGCACTTGTTCTGCCTTGTTATTTATATATGTATGCCACAGAATCTTACAGCCAATGACTCGCTCAATAACAATGCGACTGGCCAATTTGCACTTTTAATCCAGGGAATTCTGAACTCCTCTACACCCAATTCTTCCAGGCGTTCTTTCAGGTTCGGCTCTCGACGAGCCACAGCATCATTGGCGTACCTTACACATCAAATCAGTGGCACCTCTGCCGCATGGTCTATTATTATAACAGACCACTTTGCAATGGCTAGCGTCGCAGTCTTGCGCGTCGTCGAGCCTTGGCTTTCAGGCTGGAGAACGGAGTACCGTTCGATTAATTTACGGTCCATCTTATCGCCCAAGCTATGTCAGATACTCGGCTCCATCGGTCTGTCATGTGGTGGTCATGTTGTCAGCAGAACCCTCGTGGGTTGTCGAAATGTGATGTGATATTGTCACTTCTCCACCCCTTCACGGCCCGTAGTTCTGGATCTGAGTGTGCGAGTGCGCGATATAGGAACCTCCCAAGGCACCAGGACAAGGTCCTTGTCTATGTGGACCTCTGTAAGACCGTGCTGCTTTCTCAATTGGGGCATATTCAACGTGCCTACCCCTGTCAGACCCTTGTCAAGCATGTAAATGCATTGTTGCTCATGCTACGGATCGCTCAAGGTAAGTCAGCAAGCTCAGGCGAGGTACCCACAAGCTCACCAGGGAGCATTTAGCTTCAGTGTTGTATACCCGCTCAATGGATCTTTTGTGATTGTCCCTTGTTCTTTGCCTTAAGTCATCTTTTCTACAATGGCCAGGTCGGGATCTCTTTAATTTGAGCTGGCGCTTGGTTGATGAGTTTGATTACATACAAACTCATTCACCTCCCTGGTACGTCGGTTCTGCTCTAAGATCGACCCGCAAATCGGCTCTCTCAGCTGCTCCCCTACCGTGTCAACACACTGGAGTAGCTTATTTGAGAGGAAATTAACTCCAATTGCGGATATTGATGCAAGCTGTGTTAGATATCCGCATTACCGGCATCTAGTAAGGCTCTCTCCGTTGCTCAGCCCCCAACCCAATCCCCAGTCCTCAATCATATATCTGGCCGAGCTCAGTGCTTTGGGGTCCTTTGTTCGACGTTCTCTAACATCTTGACCAAGAAGTGTTGGGCTTTGACGTTCGTTTAAACCACACTCGCTACCAGGTCCATACAAGCCTGACACTGCTATCACTCGTTGCGTTGAGGGCAGTTACCTGTCATGCGCTTCTCACTGCTACTCAGCGTCTTAGGCGCTGCAGCTGTTGAGATTCCAGCTCAGAATGGTGGAGACGGTCTCTACCGCAGGAGTGAATCCGCAAGCATTCAGCCCGCTGCTGCGAATACTCAAGCGCCAGCTCAAGATGGTTATGTCGCGAGCGTTCCCGAAGCTGAGACTCCTACAGTCAGAGTCGAACGAGAAACGACAGCAGCGCCAGCACCTCAAGTCACCACTTCTAGGCCGGTTGAGAAAGACGAGGCCAGTGTTGCTGTGGATGATACAGCGGTCCAGGGCCCTGAGGACAGCACAATGATGGTCGACAATACAATGATGGTCTGGGATATCAAGTGCGGTTGTCCTAAGCCTGTGACAACAACCGAAACGCTTCCACCGGCCCCAACTATCATTTCCTCGTACCCTGTATCCAAACCTCCGACATATGGTCCAACCACCACAACAGAGCCTCCTGCGCCTCCAACTACGACCAGCGAGGCCCCTAAGCCTCCAACTACTACCACTGAAGCTCCTAAGCCCCCGACTACTACCACTGAAGCTCCTAGGCCTCCAACTACGACCAGCGAGGCCCCAAAGCCTCCAACTACTACCACTGAAGCTCCTAAGCCCCCGACTACTACCACTGAAGCTCCTAGGCCTCCAACTACGACCAGCGAGGCCCCAAAGCCTCCAACAACTACCACCGAAGCTCCTAGGCCCCCAACAACCACAACGGAATCTCCTGAGCCTCCTACCACCACCACTCATCCTACTGAGTCTTGGTAAGTTGTCATGAAACGTTCAAAGGGAAACATTACTAACCTGTTTGAAGCGCCCCTGGTGGTACCGTCACTGTTACTGATAAAGTGACTGTCACCGATAAGGTCACTGAGAAGGTTACTGAGAAGGTTACTGTCACTGAGAAGGTCACTGAAAAAGTCACTGAGAAGGTGACAATAACCGAGACTCAGGCCGTATCGACAGTAACTGAGACTGTAACTGAGGGAACTACTGTGGTTGAGACTCGACCTGGAGCTACATATATCGAGACACAGCCTGGAGTGACAGTGATAGAAACCGTCCCCGGCCCAACAGTCATCGAAACTCGCCCAGGAGAAACGATCATCGAGACTTTGCCTCCAGTCACAATCACTGAACCTGGAGTTACAATCACCGAAGATGGAGGCACCGTCACAGTCCCTGGACCTACTGTTACAGAAGCCGGAACAACTGTGACTGAACCAGGCACTACTGTGACACTCCCTGAAGTAACCGTGACGGAAGCTGGAACAACTGTGACTCTTCCTGAGAAGACCATTACGAAGCCCGGCAGCACAGTGACTGAAGCTGGAACTACTGTAACTCTCCCTGAAGAGACCGTCACTGAGCCCGGAAAGACTGTCACTGAGGCTGGAACAACGATTACTGCGCCTGGCCTGACAATTACCGACACCCTTACCATCCCAGGAAGCAGGGTTACAATTACCGAGGCTGGGGAGGACGAGACAGTGACAGTCCCCAGAACTATCATCCAACCTGGTGAAGATAGAACCGTCGTGAGGACTGTTACGCTTCCTGGTCAGGAAACAATTATTACAGTTTCTGGTGAAGAACGAACTGTCACTGTTCCTGGAGAGCGTACTGTTGTAACTGTCCCTGGAGAGCAGGCCACAGTCACGATTGAGTCGATTGTCACCGAGAGACTCCCAGCAGAGACAGTGACTTTCACCAAGGATGGAGAGACTGTTGTCACAGTGGTTCCAGGCCCGACAACTGTCTACACTACGACCTTGACCATTGGTCAGACAGTGCAGCTTCCTCCTACCACAGTCACTGCCACTCCTGGACGCATCACTCTGTGCCCCAAGCCTACAGGTAGATCTGCTCCTTTCAATCCCAAGTCGGATCTCACATTTGGTTGCGAGCCCGGCTACGTCTGCAGCCCGCCTAAGCCATCGTGGTGTAACTTCTGGGCTGAGCCACCGGATGAGGACTACCTGTGCGAGCCTCAGTACTGTATCAAGGCTCCCAAGGTCAAAAAGACCAAGTGGCGCAAGAACAAGACCGGTTATTACCCACGTTCTCCTGGTTACTTCAACCTGAACCCTGAGGCTTTCGGTCTTTCTTACGATATCTTCGAGAAGCAAGTCTATGAGAAGATTGTTAGTGGCAAGCTCAAGACCTTCACCACCGGAAACTGGGCCTCGCAGACAACCCTGAGTGACTGGCCCGATGCTACTACCTCAGTGGCAGAGTCTTATGACTACCTCCCTAGCAACAACCAGCGACGTGGACTGCACATGTTCGATAGGCGAGATGTCACTCCGGCCATTTGCTACGATGACTGTGATGGCGCTTACAAGATTGCACTCTCGACTGGTAAATCGGACAAGCTCTGCAGAAAGGGTTCCTCATTCCGCGGCAGCTACGACATGTGTCGGGAATGTATCAGCGACAACACAGACAAGAGCAAGAACACTGTTCGTGACTACGTTGAGCCCCAATTCGACCAGTTCATCGACTATTGTGATGGAAAAGACACTACAAGTGCCACCACAGCCGCGGCTGGCCCCGAGTCCCAAGTTACTCGATCCGCTGACGTGGAGACGACTGGCCAGGTTGAGGCCACCTCTGGCGGCTTCACTGCCCTTCCCGAAACGACGGAAGACTCTGAGCCTAAGTCTACCAGTGCTAAAGCTAAGCCCCAGCCGACCACTACTGACGCTCCTGAACCAACCTCCAAGGCGGCCGTCACTACGGCTGCTGCTAAGCCTTCCAGCGCCGGTGATGAAAGCACGGGCATCGAGCCTGCTTCTACAGGAGATGCATCTACAGAGGATTCCGAGCCAAGTTTGACCAAGGCCCAAGAAAAAACAGATCCAACCACATCTGGAGAAGCTGCTGAAGAGAGTTCGGTTCAGGCCGAGACAACTCGGAAGGCTGAAGCAACCGAGACTGAGACAGCAGCTGAGGAGACATCGACCAACGAGTCTGAAAACTCCAAAGCTGGTGAGTTTACCACTTTGTCTATTACTGCTAAGAGTGTTGCCGTAACTGTCACATCGTCACTTGGTGGATCCGAGACTGATTTGGTATCTACTATCACAGAGACAGGATCAAGAACTGCCCAGACTAAGGGCGCTAAGACGGACTCTTCCGAGACTGCCTCAGAAACTGATGCTTCTGGAACTGCCACTGAGACCACCATCAAGGCCACACGTTCTGGCAAGGCGGATGCTACTGAGACAGAGACAGAGACAGACGCTTCTGATGCTGCTACTGCTTCTACTGAGACCAGGTCACGCCTCGAGACACGCACTTCAACAACTACCTCAGACGAGACTGCAGCACCTTCAACTGTTGAATCTGCTGCATCTCGCTTGACGGTCAGCTTTGCCGCTTTCATCGCTCTTCTATCGATGCTAGCGGTTTTCATTTAATCTTCAACAACGAGCAATTTTTTGTATAAATTTCACGACACTCCTTTACGATAATGTCTATTCGACAACGACGACATGTTTATGGTTACGCTTCATGGATACTCAATGCACATACAGGATTTTGGGGGAGATAATTTTACATATTTGGATATTTGGCTTTTGCCACGACACTCTTTTGGCGCATGGTGGGAAGCATATAGAATCAACATTGAGATACCAGACACTCCTTCTTATATACCATGGGGACAAGCGAGGAGATGAATTGTTTTTGGTTGCTGGAGCTGGCCATGAGCGACCAGGTTTTAATGGTACAGAGAGCATGATAAATGCATGGCATGCGGTTGAAAATTGATTATATTGTCGCCTCTGTTTTGGCGAGCTGAGTTTTGGATTTGTGTCGTCTGTCTGTTCTGTGTAGCGTGGTGATATGTGATGTGATATGATATGATATAATACATGGATAAAGTACAATTACCCGACATATCAAGGTGCACTTTGACAAAAAGAAATATTGTTGGCTATCGTAATTCGTCTTGAATCATGGAACATCCGGCTCCGCTACCAGGGCACCGAAAAGACCTGCCTTGAGTATTTATCAGTATGCATTATTTCAACAAGGTCGCGAAACTTACCCTCTGTTTTTGGGGGTTCCTTTTTGTCCTTGTTTATTTACCAATCACTCAATCCAAGCTCTTTGCGTTTCACGTAAAGAGGTTCGTCAAAGTTGCCGGCCTCGAGAGACTCGAGGTGTGCAATCTCTGCATCGACTACCAAACGGCGACGGGGGGAGATCCAAAAGGTAGGAAAAGAGAGGCCGAGCATATTTAATGTGGCTTGTTGTGTTTGTTGAGGAGATGTAGCTTTACTCTTGAATTGAGAGGTATGGAGTTAGAATGAAGATATTCAGAAGATGTCTCGGGCTTCTGAACAAACTGGTTTCTGCCACCTCTCTTATATATCCAAACCCCCTTCATCCACAATCTCAATCTGATCCCTTACAAACGCCTCTATCTTCAAAAATCCCAAAGCCCTATCGCCATGTCCGCAATCTCAGACGGAAAAGGCAAGGCATGAACCCTTAAGGGTTCTGGGCTTTTAGCCTGGAATGCAAGGGGTACCGAACGCCTCGTGGCGGTCGAGGCAGCTGATCAGACTAATAGTGTCCTAGTTTTTTAGGGATAGCATCGCTTTGGGGAATTGGAATGCTGAAGCTCATGTAGTACAGAGTCAATCTCTATAGATCGTCGACGGCTTCGTCATAACGACTCTGCAGTGGTTCCTGAAGAACGGCGTCGATCCCAGGAAATGTGACGGCATTTGGCGGCTGAATTCAAACATTCAAATAGGAAATGGCATAGTTAGTTCGGTTGAGTGATGGATGCTTCACCAAGAGCCTTTCTCTTTCATTCATTAACAAAATCCAGTATCTGAGAAAATTCATCATGTTCCAACACCAACGCCGTCATTCCTGAGCTTGTTGTTCATGCACATTAGTAGCCATAGTCTGTCTGTGTCTGTATGTATCCAGCTTTTGCCTCCCAACCGTCATTCATCTGTCAAGAAAGTCATGTCTCATTCCACAACCAATCCCTCGAGCACGCGCATTGCCTTTGTGCCTTCGCTCTCAAACCGGTTGACAATCGACTCGCACTCATGCTTCAGCTTCTTCTCAGCCTCTGAAGCATTGTAGTAGATCCACTCCTGCACTGTCATCTGCTTCTCAGGTGACGTCAAAGTCTGCCCTTGCTTCAGGTAGCGCTCCACGCCATTCTCCTTGTCCGAGTTGACACGCGGTGATCCGAAGACAGCTTCAAGGTCCAGTTCTGTCCATGGCGCTGTGCTGCGCAGTCCCACAATCACGTTACGCCTGGATGGCGAGGAGCGGGTGGGTGTTGAATTCATTGGTGCAAGTGCTACTCGCTTAGGGTTGGCACTCGCAGTGGGTTTCGATGAAGGTGGTTGGTTCTCAGCATCTGAGGACTGTGGTGACTGAGATGGTGAGATGGCTGCTTGACGGGCTGAAGGTGCGGGAGAAATGATCCTCCCAGGGGTAGAAGGCGGGTTTGCCAGGTGGGCTGCGCTTTGCGGTGGTGATGAAGGCATAGGCTGTTCTGCAGGTGATGCCTGCTTTGATTCGAACGATACAACACGATGAGCATGTTGCTCTTCTTTCTGTTCCTCAGAAGCGTAAACCTCGACGCCTTCTCGCATTCGCTCTTCCACTGGCTGAGTGAAAGGCTGGGTAGACTCCTGGCTTGCCGCAGCTTCCATTGATTTTCGAGCCTCCAGTGACTTCTTTGAAGGGCGTCCACGACCACGTTTGGGGGCCGCATCGCTCAATTGGCTCTCATCAGCTCCGACAGAAGGCCGAGATGCTAAAGAAGCCTTGGAAGGACGTCCTCGGGATCGTTTCGCCGGTTGTTCCTTAGGAAGCTCGGTGGTGGGTTCTGCCGGGGCTTCAACCAGTTCCAGTTCATTGGCAGAAGCCTGAGAGGCAAGGGATGCCCTAGACGGGCGCCCACGGCCTCGCTTGCCTGCACTCAAACGAGAAACAATCGACTTCTTAACAACAGTGTCGGTGCTAACGAGACTGTCCTCGTGAGTTGTCTCGTCCACCTCAGTCTGCACTTCTGGCTGGGTAGCTTGTTCCTCAGGCACTTCAGCATCCTCAGGATGGACATGTTCAGGCTCGATCTCGTCTTCCTCAACTGGCTCTGGTGCCGCCTTAGTCTTCTTCGACTTAGTCTGTTTAGAGGCTTTCCTGGTTCCAGCCTTTCTTCCTTTCTTTGGGATGTGCAACTCCTGGTGTTCAGGTTCCGGCTTGGGTTCGGGTTGATGTTCCGCTTCTGGCTCTGATTGTGGCTCTTCTTCAGGCGCAGGCTCTTCATCGACTTCCATCTCAGCTTGCAAAGCTCTAAGTTCATCATCAACCTCATCTTCATTGGGCTCCACTGGTTGGGGGTTCAGCATGGCATAGTCCCTTGAATATTCGAGTTGCTCAGCGCGAGCTGGAGATGCCTTTCCTTTCTTGCTCTGACGTCTTTCAGAATCAGAGTCAGCAGTTATCTCCTCGTCATCAGAAAGCTGTCTTTCAAGGTCCGCTTCCAGCTGCCGTTCAATCTCATCATCGTCGGGGAACGTTCCAGGAGTTGCTTCGTAACCTGTTGTAACTACCTCCGAGGTAGCAGAGCCTGAAGATATTTTGCGAGATGATGATTTAGTTGTGGGTTTTCTGGTCGTCTTCTTTTTTCCACCCTTCTTAGGGGCCACAGTTTCAGTTACATCCGCCTCCTCACCGTGTTGCAATGTGGACTCATTCACAGAAATGTTTCCAGGTTTCCGTGTAGCGCGCTTCTTGCCCGGTGGAGACATAGCCATACTGCTTGCGTCTTCTACCGCTGAACTGTCTCGCTTCTTCCCTCGAGAAGGCATTGTTGGTGGTGGTGCTTCTTCTTGGATGGATGCCTCAGTATCTTCCGCCGGAGTTTCTTTCTTGGTCTTTGTTTTTCGTCCCTTGGTAGTCGCTTTACGTGATTTTGTTTTCTTTCCGCCTTGGGCAGCCGAACTTGTTGTCAGGATACTATCGTCAATTGCAGCCGTTGACTCGTTGATAGAAGGCGCCTCTGAAGCGGTGGTAGCGACAGATTGAACAGACAGTCGCGACGCTTTAGAAGCTCGTCCAGCTTTGGTTCGACTCGATTTCTTGGTAGACTGTGATTGTTCTAGGAGGATAAAGAACGGACAACCAGGTGATCGATTATAGTGCTCATCACTGTGGGCACCTTGTCAGTTGGCACCACTTAGGAATGGAAAGTGTGTTACTCACAGAGGCTTGTCGCCAGGTTCCCAACCGTCGAGAGCGAGTTGGCAGTAGGTGCAAGTAGCCATGTCATCTGAGTCTTCCGTGGGTGTGTATTTCCATCCTGCGTCAACCAGCTGCTTGGTTTTGCATTTCCATCCTTTTTTAGAGTCGTGAGGCCACCTGCCAGCAAATGTGGCCTTTCGAGCTTCTTTCATGTATGGTTGGTCAGGGTCCTGTTGCGCATAATCTCCAACTTCAGCCTCGATCGCAGCGACAACTGCCCAGCCACATTCGGGAGAATGCGTCAAGTGTTCAACGAGGGGGTCGTCGTTGGCCTCCCAGCCGTCGAGACCCTTGTGACACAGGAAACACGAAACATTGTCGGGATTTTGTGATGTAGGATTGAAAAAGAGTCCGGCGCGGGCGAGCTAGAAGAATGTCAGCGGCTTGATATGGTGCGAATGGCAAGGTCATCGTACACTTGCGGGTGTGATGCTTTTATGCGGCCAGTTGAGAGCTTTTGTGCCCCTTCCACTTGCTGTAGAGCCTCGCTTCTTCGCATTCTTTTGGAAAGAGGCCAAGCGGCTCTCATATGTGATGAATTGGTCTGTGGCGTCGTCAAAAGACATGGTTGTAGTAGTGTTGCGCGTGAAAGCGCGGTCAGCCAAGGGTATTTAAATCGAGACGCGATGCTTTGATTGGGAACAAAGTTGGAAAAAAGGCCAACGGTCGCCAGGCAGTGTTGAAAAGAGAAAATTCAAGAGATAATCGTGCTCATGACAAGTTTTGTTCAACTCATAAACAAGGCCGCGCGCTGCGTCAACACATAAGACTGAATGACGGTGAAAGACGATTGTGCAAGGAATTGAATTGGTGATAGCTGTAGCGAACGGATTGATCAAGACACAAGCAACGCAAAGTGTCGGGGTGGGTCCTGGCGCGTTTGTTTACTTTGGTGGGTCCCGCCAACACCTCAACCCCAGAGATCCAAACACGGATGGATTTGGGTGCTCGGTCACCAACAGAACCCCCAGAAATTTACGTATAGCTCAACTTGGTACGGTGAGTATCAGGTGCAGGTTGATTTTAACGGTTTAATGGGCGTTTTTGGAGATTTTCCTAAGTGTCTATCATTACTGATTGACTTGATCTTGTTTTCCCTAGCTTTGACCTATTATTATCACATAGAGACCTAAGTAAGTAGGTAGGTAGTCATAAAATGAACTTAGATTCTATCTGACTTGTCAATTCTGACTTGAAACACATGTACGTCCAACTCACAGTTTTCCTGCCTCCTTCAGCCCTCGCTCCCCATCTACCAAAATACACCAACCCTCATGGCCTCGGCCACCATCACCAGCAACCACTGCTTCAAATGTACCTGGAGTGTTAGCGAACTTGAGAACGGCGTCATCAAAACTGCCAGGCTGCAGCCACACCGACTGAATGCCTTTCTCCTTTGCCTCCTGAAGCACCTGAAGGGTCGCTGCTGGCGGAGTAATGACTGAGAGAGACGTCTGCGTAGGATTTGAAAGAGCGGTCACGTTAGGAACAGTAGGGTGATCCTTGTTCAAGGCGTTGATGGTCTCTGAGCCCGGATTGATAGGAGTAACCGGTAAGTCATGGTGGAGATACCATGCGAAGACTATGAGTTCTTTAATTAGCAAAATAGTATCACAGACAATGAATAAACAAGTCTCACCGCGATGCCCAAACTTGGCAGGGTTAGAGCTGGCACCCGCCACGGCATAGGCGGATGATGAGAAGAATTTACGGACGGTAGCCTCGGTTGCCATCTTAGACAGAGTGTATAATGTTCTCTGGTACGAACAATGAAGTGTTCTGTGATGTTGTAAGTGAGTTTGTGCCGAGGATAAAGGTTACTGCGGGGCTTTATTGCGACGCCGACAAGATCGTCCATTAATCAGTTGAGTCACAGCACCGACGCAATCCAGTCATTATAAATCATCACAGTGTATTTCGCTCTTCATTATGGACGAATCAGGGGAAACTCCTTCATGAGAGGAATTGTTTTTGAAAAAGTCCCTTACCTAATTCGGGAAAGTTCTTGGGTTCAAGGTGAAGCATCTCCTAGGAGCTCGTTGAAATACCACATTGGAATGCCATTTCGCGCCTTGTATATATGCCACTGTACCGAAAGTATGTCTCTTAAACACTATTATTAGAAGCGAGATATAGATGATCACCTAGCTAACTAGTATGGAAGCTGGTATGAAAAGCCTTGCGTTGTGCCTTGGAGCAATCAAATTCACTTGTATATTCACACAAACACTCAACAACAGTGATCGACAAGCTGTATTTATTTAATGAGCTCTTTGAACTCGGCACCTATATATAGCGATGAGTTAAGTGATACGGAGCACGTTGGAACCATTACAAGTCTGTAGTGACGAGATGTTTAGGGTAGCCATATCAGGCCTGTGTTTCGTATCATGAAATGATACTACACGGGATCAGATCGGAATCGGTAGCCAGGAAGCGAACAAGATCTACGATAAGCTTCATTACATGACTAGGGCTGTGTTTTATACTGCTTCAGAAGGAACAATGCTAGTCAAAGCTGGGCAAGATCCAGGCTAAGTGATAATTTCCGAGATCGCTGGCTGAGTGAAACCCCGTGATGGATTCAAATGAGATTAACCGATTACTACTGTACATTCATGACGTCGGAGAGAAATTTCCCCAATGCCACAGGGTAGGAGATTAGAGTACCCTTCATGCAGTATATGTGACCCGCGTACTGGCTTCGTATATACGTGTAGCAACATTCATTTCTGGTTGGAGAAGGCCCAAAGCAACAGATGCGTTTGTGGTTCAATCCGTTGGCAGGGAGTCATAAATATAAATATCATGTAAACCTATGGCGAGACGTATGAATTGGGGCCACTGGGCATGTTTAGTTTTCCGCCGGAGGTGAAACTAGAAATCGCGACTGCGAACGAAACCAAGAACAGGCAGCAGAGTTGAAACAGGAACGAAGTTTATCGAGGTAGGCACCTAGGCATTTTCTTATGTGGCTGTTATAATCGAAGGGTCCCCGTGAGGCTCTGTTCATTGCAGGGAAGTCATTGCATGGCGGTCTCCTTGGGCTCCCCAGGGACTTCTGCCAAGACGCTTTGAAGTTGAGCTTAAGAAAAGGGCCTTCGGCATTTGAAATTTATGTAAGGATGGACAATGCTATCAAGCCAATATTCTACATAACTTTGAATTCATCCAAAGGGGGCCTTGCATTATTTACTCCGGTTTCAATAGTTTCACCGCCAAACGACATTAGCAGACTGCCGACAAAATAAAGAAGGCAGCATCTCTCCTAAAACTGGTAGGCGAGTGCTCGAACTCTTTTTTACTTGTAGGCCTGGCTTACTTTGGCCCATAGACTGACCCCGTTGCCCCGTCAGTGTATGGGAAAAGACACCAGGGAGGCCAGAGCGTGGAGAGGAAATGCAAATGGGATGCAAACTTGGCCCTCTTTTCTACCTTCTTCATCTTTCAACCTCTCAACACCATTTTCTGCTCTCGAAAAGCATCACCAAAGACATCTTTGACCGTTTTAACAACTGTTTGCTGTGTTACCAACTCAACCAGCCACACACACTAACGTCAACGTTAACCCCTCTAATAAAACAAATCCAAAAATGGTGAGTGAGCTCCAGTTGCCCCGGACACCCCTTTCTTCGCCCACGTAAACAATGCACCCCGCCCTCTGATTCGACAGTTTGGCCGCCCGAATAGTTGGAAGTTGGTTTTGCATCAGCTCGAGCGGCACAAGCCTTGGTTTTTCTGCGTCTCGCATCCTTCTACAATTACCGAGCCGTAACACTCTCAATTGCATACTTGACAACGCATTTCCCCCGAATCTCGAAAACATCACATCACAATCAACAATGTCTTCTAACAAGTTTGATTCTCAGGCTTCTACCAACTATAAGGAGGCTTTCGCCCTGTTCGACAAGCGCGGAAACGGCCGTGTCACTGTTGACAGCCTCGGTGATCTGCTGCGCGCCTGCGGCCAGAACCCTACCCTTGCTGAGATCCAGGACCTCGAGAAGAATGTTGGTGGTGAATGTGAGTGCACTCTGCGACGACGGTATTTAAAAGCGCATGACTGACATTTCTGGCGCAGTCGACTTCGAGACTTTCCAGCGTGTTCTGAACCGCCCTGGCGGCTTCCGCGACCCAGGTGAGCCTGAGGAATACTGCCGCGGTTTCCAAGTGTTTGATAAGGATATGACGGGTTTCATCGGCGTCGGCCAGCTCAAGTACATCCTGACAAACCTGGGTGAGAAGATGACTGATGAGGAGGTTGATGAGCTCCTCAAGGCCGTTGACACCAGCTCAGGCCAGGTCAACTACACTGGTAAGTTTCACACTATTGGTGCATCGATTTTGGCAGTAACTAACGGTCTATAAACACAGACCTCGTGCGAACCATTCTCGCCAACTAGACAATGCAAAGATATGGGTGGATTAGGTTATGCATCTGCGTTGACGGACCGGCGTTTGCTTGTTTGATTATGGATATGGATGGAATCGGCTATGGATACGCTGAAATGATGAATTATTGCTGCGCTTTTGCGACGCACTAGCATGTTGGATTTTTGTAGATTCTTAGGAGACAGGAGTTTAGAAATGAAGCTCTATATGTCTCTCGGCTACTATGGCGGTGTCTCACTTTTTGGTGAGTTATCATGACAACTGAGAATGACTGGTATAAACAACCTGACGTATTGGAATCCTCGCTTCTGTTTACCCAAGCAGTTTCATATAACGTTAAACGTCAATTAAACTTGACCTTAGCCTTGTTTATGCCATAATTAGATGCTCATTAGCCGCCCTGATCATGACACCGCATCAGCAACCACATCCGATTGCCCCGCGTTTTCCACTGGTTAAGCGGGTCCAAGAAGGAGCTGTAGCTGCACCTTCAAGTATCGCCCCATCTTGCTGCATCTACAGTAACGCCTTCTCAACGCCTTTGACGCCTAGACACGGATCAATCGACCTAGTCTCAGAATAAAGACCCCTCTTTCAGCTGTAGGTTGCCTCAATATTCCATACTCAAGCCAATCAATCGGCTGATATCCACCCCAAGAAACATTTCCACCTCATCGAGTCGTCTTATCCATACCTAGGTAACCAAGCTGGATAAGCGTGCTTCCCGCAAGCCCCTCCTCCTCCTTCTCCTCTCTCTCTTCTTCCTTCTTGTCGCCGTCACTCTGGCTTCCTCACGAGCTTTCTCTCGCCTCGGCTCTCTAGTGAATCACTTTAGATTCCAAGCCCCACGAACCCTTCTATCACGAAGACAGCTTGTCACCAGCACAATGGCTCCCGACAAGTATCGCAACCCTCCTCAGGCACCGCCTCTGTTCACCGCCACTCCCGAATCGATCGCCGCGGACACCAAGAAGCTTTGCGATGCTACCAAGGGCGTGCTGGACTCTGTAGCCGCCAATGCCATCGCAGACAAGGCTTCCTTCGCCAATGTGCTTGAACCTATCCTTATCGATGAGAACTTGGCTGCTACGCAGAGGCGCATCTTGACCTTCTATCACCATGTGTCCACCAACAAGGAGCTGCGTGATGCTTCTACTGAATCCGAGAGAGTCTTCAATGACTTCGGTATCGAGTGTAACATGCGAGAGGATATCTTCAACGCCGTGGATGCTGCTTACGCCAATCGAGCATCCCAAGATCTCACCAAGGAGCAGGCGCACGTCCTTGAGAAAGAGAGACAGAAGTACATCCGAAATGGTCTTCGCCTACCCGCTGGCCCCAAACGAGACCGATTCAAGGAGATCCAGAAGCGTCTAAGTGAGCTTGAGATAAAGGCTCAGACAAACCTCAACGAGGAGAAGGGCGCTATCTGGTTCACCCCCGAGGAGCTTAAGGGAGTTCCTTCAGACGATATTGATATCGATTCCCTTGAGAAAGGTACTGGTGAGAACGAGGGCAAGGTCAAGCTCTCATTCAAGTACAATCATTACTTCCCTCTTATTAAGTATGCCACCAACGCCGATACCCGTCGCAAGTATACTGTCGCGGAATCCAACAAGGTGAGATTGATGACAGGCCTTCCGTTAGGTGTAATTTAATTAAACTTCTTCCAGGCCAATGTAAACGTTCCTATCTTCCAAGAGATCATCACTCTTCGAGACGAAGCTGCTCGACTTCTGGGTTACGACAACCATGCAGCTCTGCGCATCGAGGAAAAGATGGCTAAAAGCCCTGCCACAGTTCGATCTTTCCTAGACGACCTTCGAACCCGACTGGCTGAGGGTGGCGCGAAGGAGATCAATGCACTCAAGGAGTATAAGAAGAAGGACTACGAGGAACGAGGTCTCTCCTTCGACGACAGCTTCTACATGTGGGATACATCATTCTACTCTAGAATCCAGAAAGAGAAAGAGTATAGTGTCGACGAGGCCGCTATCTCACAGTACTTCCCCGTTGAGTCGACTTTTGCCGGTATGCTTAAGATTTTTGAGGAGATTTTCGGCTTCGTCTTTGTTGAGCTCAAGCCCGAGGAGCGTGCGAGACTGAGCCCTACTGGGAAGGCCGAAGACATTGTGTGGCACGAAGATGTTCTGATTTACAGCGTGTGGGACGACGAGGCTTCGGGTTCCAACTTCAATGGTTACCTGTACCTTGACCTTCACCCCCGTGACAACAAGTATGGCCATAACGCCAACTTCAACCTTGAGCCTGGCTATGTCACCGAGGATGGCAAGAAGCACTACCCCGTTACTGCTCTTGTCTGCAACTTTAGCAAGCCAACCCCCAAAAAGCCATCTCTGCTGAAGCACCATGAGGTTGTAACATTGTTCCACGAGCTGGGCCATGGCATCCACGACTTGGCTGGCCGAACCCGCTATAGCTACTTCCACGGTACTTCTACCGTGCTCGATTTCGTCGAGGCTCCTTCTCAAATGTTGGAGAACTGGTGTTGGACTCCTAGTGTGCTCAAGTCGCTTTCCAAGCATTGGGAGACCAAGGAGCAAATCCCCGACGAACTCATCGAGAAGCTTGTTTCCACCAAGCGTCTGAACTCAGCCATTGGTGCTCTTGGTCAACTTGTCATTGGCCTGTTCGACATGACTGTGCACACACCTGAGTCTCATGAGGCTGTCAAGAACCTCAACGCCGGTCGAGTCTGGAACACTCTTCGACATGATATTTCTGGCACGAAGGGCCCCGAGGATCTTGGAGAGGGACTGTAAGTACACCTTGGAGCAATTGTTGTCAGAACGATATGCTAATTTCATTAGGGAATGGGGAAACCGACATGCTGGCATTGGCCACTTCATTGGCGGATACGATGCTGGTTACTACGGCTACCTCTACTCCGAGGTGTTCTCGCTCGATATGTTCCACTCGTTTTTCGCCAAGAACCCCATGGATGGCAAGGAGGGCCGACGTTATCGCCATACCGTTCTTGAGAGAGGCGGAAGTATCCCAGAGTTGGAATTCCTGAAGGAGTTCCTGGGCCGAGAGCCTAGCTCGGAAGCCTTCTACAAGGAGCTTGGACTTTCTTCATCCGCTTAAAAAAGTTAAGATCATGTTTATCGAGCACAGCTAAGCGAAGAGAATAAACCATCAGTGATTGGCCAGACAATAGAAGTGGTGCTGTGAAGGTATCGCAGCAGTTCGGGCTGTTTATCGATGACCCACGTGGGAGCGTTGCACGAGAATAGCTAAAGTTCTTGGTTTCCAGCATGCAGTGGTATACGAGAACAGAATCTCGTATCTTGCAGCCACCCGCGCCGTAGATCTTGGTGCCCAGGTACTGTGCCTGTCGATTGAATATGCAATGACCACACTCTCATGCTGTTACTGGGCGGGTTGTAGATGCAAGGTTGGTTGCATGGATGATAGTGTTGCACAGCTATAGCCCCGTGTAACGCAGTGTTTTCGTCAAGTTCAGAGCTAGTGATCTGAAGGTAGGAATATTATCCTCGTTAATACTGGCTAGTGAGAGTTCAGCTGGGTCTATCGAATGCAATCAGCCGTGGCTGGGAAAGCTCTTAGAATAGACCGTAATGCAGCGTTCCATTCCGTCAAGATTTAGTATTGTGATAGGAGCGTTTGTTTAAGCTTAACCTTGGGTTGCAAGGTGCTGATTGCAAACTTGGACATGGTCCAGGTGAAATAGACGAGGCGCAAACTTGAAAGATAGGTACCCAGTGTAGTTCAAGCTCAAGCTCAAGGAGTACAAGTAATGGTTTGCTGATTTGGATAACATAGAGCAGAGAGAACAACGCAAACCATGACCGAGGACTGCTGTTGAATGATGGTGAAGAGAACCAATGCCAGGGACTCGGTAGGAAAATTTGACTTGAAAGGATTGTGGTTACATTCAATCGATAGTGTATCTGAAATAATGGGCTGTTTTCTAGGTACTCGGACAACTTCCTCTCCTCGAACTAAAGTTGGATGGTGCCGTCTAATTTTTCTCGTCAACGATACTCAGAGCACTTAATCAGCGCTGGTTAAGTGCTTATGGCCACGAACAGCCTAGCTGATAAGAAAGTGGCATCATCCCAAGGATCTTGAACAGCAAGGGACGCAATATCACGAATCGTGGGGAAATGAGATTCAGAATGCGGAGCCGTATCTCCGCCCCAAGGTTATGCTGAGATGCTGAGATTCTGGGGAAGGAAATGTCGGCCTGATTGAAGGGTTTCTGGGGAAAATCATGGCCAACGGGGAGATCCGGAGCCGTGTGGAGGAAGAGAAACGGCGTCGGATCTCCGTGTGCTAGCTCTTGTGGCCGCCGCGATGGCTTCATTGCTAGAGAAGGCAGCCAGAAGGCTCAACTACCGGGGACTAAGCCGGCCGCTACGGCGTTCAACGGGCTTTCGCCTCCGCGTCACCCGGTGTTTGATCAGACCACTCCAAGCATCCCTGAAGGGAAGGAACAAAAGGGCCAGTAGGAATTGGGGATTTGAAAGACAATCTTGGAAGAGGCGGGGAGAACAGACGAGAATGACGCGGACGCATCTTATTGTATCTAAAGATGAGATGGCAGAGAGTTTGATTTTGATGGGATCTGCGGAGAAGCTGGAGACAACCAAGATTAGTAGATAAGATGATGGCTTGCGCGCGGGGGACGGGTAGTCCAGGTTGGCGATTGCGGGGAAAGATGGGGTAATCGAAGATAAATACAATGCTATTACTTTATGATATCGAAATACAATTGCTTAATACTCGATTCATGATAATGATAATGCTTTACATACTGCTGCCTAGAATAAAGTGGACATATGATACCTTAGATAGATACTTGAAGTCCTGACCGGTGAGAGAGAAAGTCTTTCTGCTTGTCTCATAGCCACGATATGCATTTTCAGTCTCTACCTCTGCACGTACCCGAGCTGAAAACCTCAACTCGCCCTCTTGCTTTTGCACATGCTGTAATAACGGCATCGGCGGCGTGGCTGAAGAATCACAGCAACACGACTGGCCAGACTCTTTTCTAGGGCATGTTCCAGAAATGTAGCGTGATGCAGGTTCCCTAGTGGTCCCCTCCAACCCGTCTCCAAAATCTTTTTAGTGGGCTGAGGTTCCAGGCGATGTCTCCCAAAACGTGGACCGGCGGGAAGACCGTAGCGTGCGGAGCAAACACCGGGACTGGACCGTGCTATGCATGGAAGGGAAGGGGCGGGGACGAATAGCCTTTTTTGAAGATTGGATTGTATCACGAAGCATATCTATATTGATTCGCTGAGCTTGGACTAGAGTTGGTTGACGCTGCCGGATGTGATTTTTAGGTGAATTGATTGATGTGAAAACAGGGATAATGAGATAAGGCTTCCTGGTCCTGGTTAGAGATCTTGGCTTGACGACTTTGGGCAACACATCGAACGTGATGATATCGGAGTGACAATTGGCTTGGTAGTGAGAAGAGGGGAAGCCAAAGTGCCGGTCTTGGCTGGGTTAAAGAACCCTCGTTTTAGAGAGAAAAACGGGGACTGATGAGGAGATACAAGGTTAGTTTTGTTTCCGATACTTGGGCCTAATGCATAGGTAGGTAGTGGCAAACAGCGGATCCGATGTGAGATAGGAACAGGGTGGGGGAAACCCGGGATCTCTTTAAGGACATGTTTGCGTCTGTGTGAGTAGATGGAATGGGATGGGATGACATGACATGACCTGTGCTCTGCCATCTCTGAACACAATGTCTTTTATCTGGGGATACATAGACACAGTAACATGACATGACATGAGATGCCATGCACGATTCAACGGTAGTCGACAAAGTATGGCACATGTACACGTCGATATAGTCCTCGGAAGAAATGGTGTTAACGACAAAATTTGGAGAAAATTGACTTCAACTTGGTATTGGAGACGTCGATTAGCCATGTAGACTAAAGAGAACGACCAACGACAACCTTGATAAACAACCTACGGTAAGCAGACTACTGTATTCGCTAGGTGTCAATCTGACTCTTCCCGCCCGAATCATTCACACTTCACTTTTCCCTCCACTAACACGGCTCACACCTCGTACATGGGCAACATGGCCCAACACGCTCAGAGCGCCATCTCGCGTGGTCGCCCCCGGAAGCACAAGAAAGAAAAGCGTCATGTCTAGCGTTACATGGCCCATCTGCCGGCTCCAAGGGCATGCAAGGATTGTATTCCCTGCAAAGATACCCCGACGTCAAACCCCACGAGAAAGAAAAGAAAAGAAGACAAAGATTGTTTAGATCCCGAGTATGGTTGTGACAACGCCTTTGAGATATAAGAGATCGATCCCCTGTCAGAAGCGAGGTAAAAGTGTGGAGGAGAGATACATACATCGAGAAGGATTCTGACGTGTGGTTCGTTGGCTCCTGTAGTCTCCTGTCGGCTGCAGCAGACGGACGGACAAACGGAGGCAAGGTAGGTATGTATGTATGTATGTATGGGTAAGGGTATGGTTATGGGTATTGTGGTTGCATACTCCAATTCCTCTCTCCGCACTATCATCGTTGGTTCTCGACGAGAAACGTGGGTGCTAGATTCTCCACACGCTAGGAGGGAGTCTAGGTGGAAACTGAGGCTTTCCTAGGATGTTCTCTGAACTAGATTTGACTATTAAAAGGCCCTGCTTCCCCAGGTTTCTGAAGTGATCCCAGATAGATAGACAGGCAAGCATTCTCAAGCATTATTGAGATATAGAAACAAGCTCCTCCTGCTTGTTCTTCTGTATCGTCTCCCGTCTTCTCGCTCCGTTGATACGCAAAAGAGTCTGTTGCACCGTCACTCCCGCGTCTGGCTTCTGTCTCGCACCTTGACGAGATCAAGTTCCAGTTGCTTAGCTGCACTTGCACCTTCCTTCTCTTTTGAACCTCTTCCTTCCTCCTGTTCTGTCTCGGCTGGTTGCTTCGCTGCTTCCTTGTCCTCCATCAGTTCCTTCCCACCACGTTTTTTTGATCCGCTGCTATCCTCAAAGAAGCCGGCCCTACTTCTACCCTTTACATTCTCGTGTGATCCTACGATACAAACCTACCTTATCTAAAACCCTTGTCCGGCATTGAATTGTTTGACTTCATCATGAGCGACTACGATCGAAAGGAAACCTTCGATGAGAAGGCCTCCACTTCGGAGATTGATCTCGCTGCTGTCAACGATCCTTACGCTGGGCTGACTGAAGATGAGAAGAGGGAAGCTGTAAGTTTCACATTTCATTACGACTAAAATGATGTACTGACCAGGTTTCAGGAGAAGAAGCTACTGCGAAAGATTGATATGAAACTTGTTCCCTGGGTATGACAACTCTGCACTATATAACCACAACTGCTAACCATAACATAGCTTTGCCTCCTGTACCTCATCTGTTTCCTCGACCGAACCAATATCGGAAATGCCAAGATCGCCGGTCTACTTGATGACGTGCATATGAGCACTTCACAGTTCAATGCGACCTTGACCATCTTCTACATCTCATATGCCATCTTCGAGCCTCTCGCCAATGTTCTCCTCAAGTGGTCTAAGCCGTCCATCTTTATTCCTGCCATCATGTAAGCCCCTAGACTAAAACAATACCATTATCGCGTATATCTAACATTTCCAGGGTCCTCTGGGGTGCATCGATGCTGGGCATGGGCTTCGTCAAGAACTGGGACGGTCTCATGGCTGCTCGATGGTTCCTTGGTGTCACAGAAGCCGGACTCTTCCCCGGAATTAACTACTACCTCTCCTGTTGGTATAAGCGATCCGAGTTCGGTGCTCGTGCTGCCTGGTTCTTTTCAGCTGCTGCTCTCGCGGGTTCTTTTGGTGGTCTTTTGGCTGCCGCGATCCAGAAAATGGATGGCGTTTCCGGCATTGCTGGCTGGGCTTGGATTTTCATCCTTGAAGGTCTCATGACAATCATCGTGGGTATCATCTCGTTCTGGATGGTCCACGACTTCCCCACCGAGGCCAAGTTCCTTGACGAAACGGAACGAGCTCGTGTCATCCACCGACTTGCTGCAGACAAGCAGTCTTCTGCCCAAGAGGAGCAATTCAAAATGAAGTACTTCTGGCAGTCCATTACTGGCTGGAAGACTTGGTGCGGCATGCTCATCTACATGGGTCCTCTGATGCCCCTGTACTCTTTCAGTGTCTTCCTGCCTACTATCATCCAGAACATGGCTTTTACCGACAAGAAGGCAGTTGTCAAGAACCAGCTCCTCAGTGTTCCACCCTACGCTTTAGCTGCGGTAGTCACTATCTGTGTTGGTATGTACTCTGACAGAATCAACAAGCGAGGTATCTTCAACCTGTGCGCTGCCCCTGTCGGAATGGCAGGCTTCATCATGCTTATCGCCTCCACCAACCCTGCCGTTCAATACACTGGCTGCTTCTTGGGTGCCCTCGGTATCTACCCTGTGATCCCCATCACTATCAGTTGGGTCGCAAATAATGTCGAGGGTGTGTACAAGCGAGGTATCACTTTGGGCTTTGTCATTGGCTGGGGCAACCTCAACGGTGTCGTAAGCAGCAACGTCTTCATTCACAGCCCTCGCTTCTACGAAGGACACGGAACGGTCCTCGGATACATGTTTGGTGGTATCTTTTGCGGCAGTCTTCTCATGTATATTATGCTCGCGCGAGAGAACACGGCGCGGTTGGCTGGTGAGCGAGATCACCTGGTGGAGGGCAAGTCTGCCGAAGAAGTCCATGAGATGGGCGATAAGCGACCCGATTTCCTTTACACACTGTAAGAGAGTTTGAGATATCATAAAGAGGGGGGTGGCCCATTGGTGGCCTATGGATTATACATGGTTGTTAGCTGAAGCTCTCTAGGTAGCTAGACTGTAAAGTGGCGGAGAGTTCAATCGATCCATTGCCTGACTTGTCTGTTTTCCTCCGGTTTTTGTGTCGGCTGAGTGCATAATTCTCTCATGTGAGAGCTGCATGCCAGAGACTGTGCTGTGGGTTTGTCTGGTTGATAGCCTATTACATGGTGCTGGATGTTCCAGAAGCAAGGGGGAATGCCATTCCACATTCTGATTAGAGATTCAGCTAGCCAGCCAGAACAAGGAAGCAAACAAAAAGGGCAAAAATGTAGGCGCAGATCTGCTGACAGACGCCTCGTTTGATACGATCCCTGAAATAGAACAAACCATGCAGACATCTATACTGAGCAAACACACACCGTATATCGAGTCGCCAAGTACCCTCGAGTAATTGGATCAAGGGCACTGGTTGTCGCAGTCGCGGCAGCCACCCGCCACGTTTCATATTTTCAACTTCGGCGATGGAGAGATCAAACTCGAGTCTGCGCCGAAAAAGACGTTGGTGATGTCACACTCTGATTTAGCTCACGGGAGCTTACAGCTTTTTAATCAAAAACTTGTTTCTCTTTCACCGCAATTGAGTGTTGTTTGTTTGGGATTTCGGTTTCTCCGGAGAGGCTGAAGCTGGGGCCAGCAGCTGTTTAGACATCGGATGGAGATAGGCGATGCCAGGATAGGCTTAAGCCCAAGCCTCATGGGCAGATCAGATCGCGGGGTGGAGGATGCAACGTCGAGGCTCGTCCGAGGGCGTTTTCTTTGTGCGTTTGGATCAGAAGCTGCGTGATCCAGTCACCAATGCGCGCAAAATACAGGGCCAACAAGTGATCTTTACCATGAGCATTAGCCTATCGGTTCACCGTTTCTGTGATAGACTGACCGTTGATGGGCTGCCGTTAAACTATCAACGGGAGATGGGACGAGAATCTGGGGAATAGGAATCTGGAGAAGGGTGTTAAAGCCGGGGAAAGATGTTAAACCCAACAAGAGCCAACACTCAAAGACTCTTGGCATTTGTGAGCGCGACAATAGCAGACAGTCTTCGCATCGGAGATATGATGCCTTGTCAATAGAGTTATTGGGTGCTATGGCCACCACTGACACTGACACTGTCACTGACACTGCACAGCCAAGCCAGTAATCAAAGTCGTTGGTGGGAGTTTGTGAGAGAACCTTTCGCTTCTCACCGAGACTATTACCTCTCGAAGAGGGCGACAAGAAGAAAAGATTGGCGGTTGAGAAAGGCAAGTTGCATTAAGCCAAGGGCTTTGTTGGCTGACTGACACCTTTGTCAAGCAGAATAGCCTACTGTATATCTCTGCATCCTCAAAGGATCTACAAATGCTCCCTCGCTTCTCTCAGCTCCAAGAAGAATAGAAATATTCACCTCTCACAGTCCAAGAATCAGAGGCAAAAGATCCATTCCCTCGTCTAACGGCAACGGCAAAACGGGTGCTTGCATCGCGTTGGTGTAGCACAACGCTTCGACCTTGACCTCTTTGAACGATTCGTTGTTCTCCCTCTTCCCTTTTCTCTCTCTTCTGTGCTTCATCTCAGTCGCTTACAGCCTCTCACTTTTCTGATCCCCCCTTTGACATCAAGTTACGCAAAAGGGCATCACTTGACCCTGAATCACTTTCTCTTCTTTCTCTCTCTCTCTCTCTTTCTTACTGGCTTTACCCTTTTGCTTCATCATCATCTGTTTCATCACAAAGAATACACTTTTGCTTCTTGCACTCGCTCCCCCTTCCCTAGTCTGGGGGAAGGGAAAAGACAACAAAAAAGATGTCACACAAGTTCATCGCGGGAAGAGGCTCGGATATTCTCGACGAGGGTCAGAGGAATACGTTGATTCTCCTTGAGCGCATAGGAGGCTCTGTCAGTTTGGTTGCTGTCATCTTGATCTTCGTCGCTTATGCGCTTGTACCAAGGGTGCGAAATGTTCAAAACACCTTTATTGTGTTTGCGAGCGTGGCAAACGTGGGCGCGAGCATTGCGAGTATCATCGCCATGGATGGACTGGAACTAGGTGTTGCCTCACCTCTTTGTCAAGCCCAGAGCTTTATGTTCCATATGTGAGTTCACTCTCATGTTTCTCTGCATGATTTATAACTAAATTGAAGTGCGTAGGTTCATGCAATCTGATCCTTGGTGGTCTCTTGCCATGGCCTTCAACGTCTTCCTCGTTTTCTTCTTCCGCGCCAGCCCCGACTCGTTCCGCAAATGGTGGTGGGTGTACTGCCTCATCTGTTACGGTGGCCCTTTTGCTATTGCCATTGCGTTGCTTCTGGTTAGAAACCCGAACCGCGGCCTTGTGTTTGGTCAAGCCACTGTAAGTGTATCCTCAAAGACCAGAACAATGAGGCATTGTTGGCTGACTCGATGGACAGATCTGGTGCTGGGTTAACCGGGACTGGGAAAACATCCGCATATACACGTATTATATGCTCGTTTGGGTTTGTATTGCTGGATCAATTGTTTTCTACTTCATGGTTGGTTACCATGTCTTCCATACTCGCAACCAACTCAAAAGTTTGAGTGCATCCAAGAGTCGAGAGCCAGCCCCTGTTGAGCCACTCCAATCTCAGACTGTAAGCGGGTCCTTTGGGTATAAGACTTCCCAGCTAACCTTGTTGACAGCAACGACAAGTTGACTTCCTCTCAGTCCCCCAAGACTGCTTCTATGGAACTATCGTCACCGAAGTCCAAGTCGTTCACTCAACAGCCTCAGCAAACCACCTCCCCAATGAACCTAAGCCAGCTTACGCAGCTCACACATCATCACCTCAAGTATCCTTCGACGAGCCTCCCGCCGCTGTACAGGGATCGAACAGTCACTACTTCTCAACATCTATATCCCCCGGTGTGACCCGCACAGAGCGAACCAACGCCTCCCCTCTCCGTCGCATAACATCAGCGACAAACCGAACAATCAACAAATTCGTCATCGACGATCCCATAAAGCGGGCTTACTTACGCACGAGCTTCCTTTTCGCCCTTAGTGTGCTGGTGACTTGGATTCCGAGCAGTCTGAACCGCATCCACAGCTGGCTCGTGGGTACTTCCCCCTACGAGTACCACGTCGCCACAGCCGCCGTCCTCCCCCTCCAAGGACTCTGGAACGCGGTTATTTTCTTTGTAACGAGTGGAGGGCCTCTCAGAGAGTGGGTCAGAAACCTAGGACAACAACCTCAGATGGAAGAAAGGGAGATGGTTGAAACGAGAGTGGATCAGGATGAGCATTTTGAGAGGAGCGGCGAGAGTTTTCTGGACGGCACAGACTCCGGTAGCGACGTCGAGCTGCGAAGAATGGAAGAAGCGCCGGGGAAGAGATCGGCGAGTCTCTGAGATATGGAGGGCAGAGAAGGTTTTCTATGTATGATCTATATGTACGCTGACAGGATTTATGGCTTGCAATGAGTGGCGATGTCTATCGCAACCTAGACTAGAAAACTAGACTTGGCGATAAAACTTTGTCATATGATATGTGAGTGGGTTCCTGATATGTAGTGTTTTCAACTATATGATATATTTTCTCGTTCTGAGGAGGCAAAAGTCATTGCTACATAGAAGCACCGTGAATCACAAGAGTTTTGCCCGAGTTTCCAACTTCTTGTACTGCAGACTGCTCCACCGCTTGGAGGAGACTAGTCATCCTGACCAGTAATTCTGCCACTTGTTAGTACAACGCAGACTCGGGGGTCTAGCTGAGAATCATACCTTCGTAAACCAACTTGTAGTGAACTGGTGGGTCGTCGTCGGGTCCCGAGATAAGAGGCATGGTTCCTGATGCCATAGAAGCAACGCTGAATCTAATTCCAACATTTTTATGTTTATCAACCCAAATGATGTTGTCCAAATCGGATTGAGGTGCACTTTGTTTGCTAGCCATCTCAGCGAGCCACTTTCGAAAAACCCGTATAACCCCGTCGACAATATTAACATGGCTTATGAACAACCCGCTTCTTGGGCCTTCCTTGACGAGATTCGTTACAGCACATAGCTGAGAGAACAACTCTCCATCGTCAAGATTTATATCTTGCGTAGCAGTGTCATCTTCAACATTATCAGAAGGTTGTGCCTCTGTTGGACGCCTCCGAGCCCTTTTGATAGTTCGATTCTCTGGTGCGAAGACCGGCTTATAAGAAGCATACAGGAGACGTAGGTCAGATAGCCCAGGCGCTTCTTCATTGACAGGAGACCCGTCTTGCACCACGATACCTTGGTAGCGACATGCCAAGTATGGTGTATAGAGCTGATCACTTGGATGGTAGCATTCTAGTATGAGTTTGTTATCAGGAAGGGGAGCAGCTTGGAGAAGACGCTGATGGATCAGACGTGTGACTAGGGAGTAAATGCGGCGATTAATCGGGGCAAAAGAGAGCAAGTCTTGAGTTGGGAATGGAGATAAGATTGAGGTGAGAGTCTAAGTAAACGTCAATTCATGCTATTATAGCGTTTATTCGAGAACTCACTTCATTTGGTAAACTCTCAATGAAGGTATCGTGAGATGTCATAATCGATGATGCTCTCAGTTTAAGTCGATGACAAGACAAAGGTGGAGAAACAGTGCGGGACGAGCAACGTATTATCCAAAACGATAAAAGGGAAGAACAAAAATGAGTTTAATTTAAGTGATGAGAACCAGTGGATAGAAATTGATGTGATAATGAAATGTTTCTTGCTTCTTGACGAACTATGTTGTAGCTTTTGAGGCTTCAGGTTAAGTTGACAGCTTCAATTAACGTTCTAAAACGTGGGGGAGGGGCGAGCTAATCAAGTACTGTAATTAATTTAGTCAGCATCCGTAGATCCGAATGACGAAATCCCTTTGTTTAATGAGAGAGAAAATGATATGTTATTCTCACTTAAGCCCATGATGGTGGTTCTTTTTTATCTACGCAGTATGTATGTTTTCATATTATTGCTTTTTGGCCACGAGGGTGTTTCGTCTCACCCTATAGGTAGGTAGCTGAAGCTTTGAAGGACTTGGTTCGAATCTGGAGAGTAATGACATATAGAAGGAAACTATGCTTTCCCCCTTGAATTGACTTTCCTCTGTTAGAAGATGCTATTGGTTTTGACAGTGAGAAGAGGTTGGGAAGCATTGCCACGCGGTTGTTACAGGTTTCGAGGCTAGCTCTAGTTGTCACTACCGACGCCGGGCATAACCTTCGCCGTGAGCTGGAACGATATATACTAACTTCGGAATAGAAGGAGTAAACTCAACGGTCCAATATGCAAAACTGTTGGTCTGCAGGCGAAAGTGTTGAGATGCACGAGAATCGTCGAAACTCAGAAAAGGCCTAGTCAGGAGTATCCGGGCCATCAACGGAGTGGGGGACAAACGCCCGGCCGAAAACAACTCCACTAAACCCGGCCCCAGTTCAACCTTCCTCCTTCAACCTTCGGACGCAACAAACTTCGACATAGGATTGCATAGAATTTACACTTAATACGAGTCCGACACATACGACGCGAGAATATCTCTGTATTTGACTCAGAGCGGACGGACTTGTACAGCTGTATAGTAATATGGTCAGTCTACGTACAGATCGCCCAGAACAACGCGATGGCCACTAATCTCGCGTTAATAGATCCTCAAAAGAGCCGAGGACTCAAGCTTGATTTTTAAAGTCTAGAAGATGGACTAAAATGACTTGGAGGCGTAAATCCAGCTTGAAAGAATGAATCATAGACCAACCTCTACACCCTGCCGTCTATGCTCTCAACCAAAGCTGAAGCCCCCCTCACCATCACCATGTCTCCACCAACTCAAATATACAGAGGGCGCAAGCACCTCTTCAACGCAAATGAAGGATACAGAAAAAGAATTGGATGACAGAAGGTGAAGCTCCGGATGACAGAGCAACCAATCTCGGAATCGTCCGGTTGTTGAGGAGGAGCAACGCCATGGCTCTGAGGATGTAGCATACCCCAGAGAAATGATCCCATTCGCGGAACAACTGACAATCTGTCTATAAAGCCTCAAGGAGTCCTGGTGTTTTTATTGTTCTTCAGCACGCTCGCTGATATCTTTGTTACACCGCAGAGCTCTGTCGAAGCAATGCGTTTTGATACTCTGTTGGGCTTCGGCCTTCTCGCAGCTGAGTCTGCGCTTGCAGCCCCTGCTCCCTGTGAGAATCGTAAGTGGCAGACAATGATAAACAAGAAGACTATTGTTGACAAACGCTTTGACAGGAGTCTTGACGAGCACAGTCAATGAGACCATCACTGATGGGTCTACTGCCACGGTAACAGAGACCATTACAGATGGACCTGCCATTGCTACGGTGACCGTCTCTGGCAACTCCACAGAGACAGATACAGAGACTGCGTTTGTGACAAACACTGAGACGCAGACTATCAACTCTACAGCCTTGTTCACGTCCACCGAGGTTGATACTGAGGTCGTGACCAATACTGCGACTGTCAACTCCACGGCTATACTCACCTCTACCGTCACCGACGCCATAACGAACACATGGACTACTACCGTCAATGCTATAGCGACAAATACCGTGTTTGATACACAAACCGCGACTGTTAACTCCACGGCTGTGTTCACGTCCACAGAGTTAGATGAAGTGACAAATACCCAGACTGCAACTATTAACTCTACGGTTCTGGTCACGACTACTGAAGTGGATCTCACGACTCAGGTTGCAACTGTTAACTCCACGGCTACAGTTGTGGTTCTGACTACAGAAACCAACGTTGTCACCGCGACCTCGTCAGTCAACGTTACCGCAACCGCCTCAACTACAGATACAGCAACTGTGACTGTCAACACGACAGAGACGGAATTTGTAACTAATACGGCATTCACCACAGCAACTGTCAATATCACCGACACACAGTCTACAACCACAACAGCCACCATGTTTGTTGTCGTAACAGATACAACCTTGACAACTGTCACCGCGAACACAACTCGAACTGTCTTTACAACCAATATTCTATCTACGACTGATGTTGAGACTGATACCGTAAATGTTACCAGCACTGTCATGGACACAGTATTTACTACAAATACTGTCAATGTGACTTCTACACAGGACAATACTGTCAATGTCACCAACACCGTCACGGACACAGTACTTGTCACAAATACTGTTAATGTGACTTTAACAGAGACCGACACTGCTACCGTCACTGATGACGTGACCAGTGTTGAACCCGATACTGTTGATGTGACTTTTACAGAAACAGCCACTGCCACCACAACTGTCACTGGTACTGTCGATATTACCTCTACAGAGACTGACACAGTTGACGTGACCAGTACTGAACTCGACTCACTTGTTGTGACTTCTACAGAAATAGATACTGCTACAGACACAGTGTCTGTAACTGATACTATTGATGTCACATCTACAGAGACTGACATTGTTGATGTGACCAATACTGTTGATGTCACATCCACAGAAACTGATACAGTTGATGTGACTGATACTATTGATGTCACTTCGATAGAAACCGACACCTCTACTATTGATGTTACTTCGACGGCAATCGATACTTCTACTGTTGATGTCACTTCTGTAGAAATCGACACCTCTACTGTTGATACTACTTCGATAGAAACCGATACCTCAATTATCGATATTACTTCAACAGAGACGGCTACAGCCACTTTAACTATTGACACTACTTCAACAGAAGTCGATACTTCTACTATTGATGTCACGTCGACAGAAGTTGATACCTCTACTACCGATGTAATCTCGACAGAGACTGATACAGCTACTGCTACTGTTGATGTTACTTCAACAGAGACTGATACTTCTACTATTGATGTAATATCAACAGAGACTACTACAGCCACTGCGACTATTGATGTTACTTCAGTCGAGACTGATACAGCTACTTCTACTATTGATATTACTTCAACAGAGACTGATACAGTCACGACTACCATTGATGTTATCTCGACAGAAACTGATACCTTCATTTCGACTATCGACGTTACCGATACAGCTACTTCAACTCTTGATGTAACTTCCACAGAAACTGGCACAGTTACCTCGACTGCCGATGTTACTTCAACAGAAACTGATACAACTACGGCTACCGAAACGGTTACCACCACTACGGTATCTTAAGTCATCGGCAGTATAGCGGTGATGACATGATGGAGGCTTTCTTTCTTTTGTGAAGATGTTTTGATTTAGGTGTTCAAGAAGCCTCTGGGGACACAGGGGGTCAGGGTGGCCATACTTGTTGTTTATTTTGAAGAAACCAATCTAACAATGCTGAGCCTTTGAAAAGAGCATAGCAACAACATATATGGGGAGAATGTAGCCAGCAACCTGGTCTTTTATGTGTAGTGGCAGTGGGAGGAAATGGAATATAGTTGATACAATACCATCGTGTTCGATGAGCATCATGCAGCCATTGGGTTGTATGTTGCGTTGAGTATACCCTAGCTATGACATGAGCCAAGTGTTGAATGCCGTTCCTCAGCATAATCAAGTATCACATTGAGTTGAGCCATAAAAACCAGAAAATAACCTTTTAGTTGGCAGTCTGACGTATGAAACATCTGCAACAGCAATGGCAATTATTTCTCCCTGGTAGAGCATGTCATTCATCGAAGATTGGGGCTATCCTCCCACAGCGCAGATTGTGCAACTCGGCTATAAAAGAAAATCCGCAATCGATGTAAAGCAAAGTAACCCGTCGATGAAAGGAGAAGAGAGAGTTTCCACGGATCGCCGCTAGGTTGTGAGACGTATATGAAGGCAGGTGATGGCGAGTTTAGGGATAATGTGGTTATACGACGTTATGCTGGGTGGACCCTGAATAACAGTGAAGCATGTTGTGTCGGATAATTTCAAAGAAACAAGTTGTATAGATCGGTAAAGCTATCCCTCGAGTAGGATGCTATAAGACTTCAGCTACCAGTGATGGACGGGTCGAGGAATCGCCTCCTCAGGGTTTCTCGCAACAATAGCGACTTGCGTGATAAAGTACCAAGCATGATGATCTTTGAGTTAAGGTATAGACAAAATGTGACATCCGCGTTCTATCGGAATTGAAATAAATGCCGATATAATGCCGCATGTGTGTCTTAGTGTGCAAGTTAAAACCACGCCTCATTGTTACCTCTCCGGCCGGGGCTTTAACAGTTTTGGGAGAACCCGAACAAACACCGCAGATATGTCCAAGATATTCTCCAAACACAAGGTAAGATGGAGAGTTTAGAGCAAGACCATTGTTCTGCTGTGCTTCTGAGCTGCCAGGAGCGCAGATTTGATTCCGCACTGGCATCGCTGATATATCGCTCCTTAGTCGCCAGCCTCGCGATCTGATGCTTTCAAATCATGTTAGGATATGAGTAGTCCGTTATTTCCTTTCATAATGGAACCCAAATTATTAATCTAAACTTCAAAGACTTTTGATTCTGGGCTAAAACATGAGATTTCAGCACATTAAATATGGCCGATATCGTTGATGCGTCGACAGCTGGGTTGGTTGTACCACATATAGGCTCCACAACATCCATGTTATTTAGAACAACCAGCATAAAACTCAGCATTTCCCCGTCGAGTCTTGCGTTTGTGTCATGACATTACAAGGCAGTGTCCCGTTAATGGCATGCACGTTGGTCTGTCCAACTCTAAAGTGTTTATCTCGTGGGGGCATCTCGTTGGCCCGGAAGTTTCTCATGAAATCACCACCTTGGGATTACTGATATGATGTATAATATTCTTAAGGAAATGCAAGGTCTCTATTTCGAGTGATACAGAGCATCGGGATCGAGGATAACAGGTATGCCGCGCCGCGCGCAATCTTGTGTGACACTCTTAAAAGGATGGATAGGCACGGGATTCTTCTGGCAGATTTGTCAGCAAGGCCTTGCATTATCTTTCCATTGACTTAAGTTTCTGACTTGAAGAGACGGATGGTGAGCAGTTAGTGGCCGGTTTGTTAATGAGATAGGGGCTCACAGTTTCTGACCGGTACATCTTGTTCAAGGCTGCTTGCTATTGTAAGATATGGGATGCTTAGACCGAATAAGCACTTGTCTCCATAGGCCTCTTGCGGACATGACGTTGTATTTGGGAAATACACGTATCTGAGCAGGAGCTCTTCTACGAGTCTAGGCCTAGCACTTTGTACGATAATAGTCACTACAGTGAATATTGTACCGCTGTTTAGGAATGCTATATACTCTTTGCTATCAAGCACCTTGACCTCTAAAAGACATTTGGTTTGAGCAAACCAAAGAACCTATCACACATAATTTGATTTCGCAGTCAGATCGCATACAGTAAGAGATAGATAGATATGATGGATTAGATTGCATGCAATCCTATTGGGCAAATGCACAAGAAGCTTATCACCGCTTAGATATCCTTTTGGCAACAAATATTCTTCACAATCAGTGAATACACCACATCATCTGATATGCATCAAAGCACCTCCGGACTTGAAGAAAGCGCGACAGCGCGATACCGAGACTCAAAGTCCGGTGAGTTTGTTTGGTATAATCGTGCTCAACGCAAGAACTTGGCAAACGATCATCATGAAATCTGCCCGGTGTGGTATCCACAACGACTGGGCTTGTAAGAATGGCCATTCTTCAAAGGAAAACTTCCGATGGGTTAAGAAGCAACTTCTTTTTAGAAATCTGTGTTGCGTGTCGATAATACCAAGAGTCATTACCTGCCTAGTTAAGCAACCTGGCAACGGCCCCATGTCAGCAATGGCGTAGGCGTCTTTGCTCTTATTGATCAGATCGTAGGGCCGAGTCAGTAAGCCCTGATCTGGCCTCGCATGTTCCTGCGGACTTCTTACTTCTCATGTTTCCGAGGAGTAATAATATCTCCGACACGTTCCCAACCGCAGGCTGTGTCTGACTAGGTCTTATCGGAGCCAGGATGGGAACCCATGCTAGCGTTCTGTCGGCACGTTTATACCACTCGGCAACGCTTCCAAGAGCGGGAAAAAAAATCACGTCGCGTCAGACCGGGCCGTTCCCGTGCATGCCTCATCAGTTGTTGTGCGCAGGGATTCTCTTTGAAAACCGTTCCAATGCACTAAGAAGTCAGTGCAAGCCGCCTTTCGGCATGGCTGAATGTTTGATCCCCACTTGTGCTGATTTCTGAGAAAGGCGGCTATGGTTTGCGGAAGTGAGATTGAAACTGGATTCAGATTTTCCAAGTGCGTTTGTTCTTTTGACGTTGTCGTGCGTATTCACGCAGTCATTGCCGTAGTATTGTAAATTCATTGTCAGCCACCACACCATCAATCGTGTCAACTTGACCTAGAGCAAGACCAATTTTTTAGCTCGTAACCGGTGGCTCTCGGTACTTGAGTCTATGGCACGCCCGGGTTTCCCGATAGATTTTGGCTGTGTTTTCGTATGATGGCCATTCCTCTTGTGGTAGCCTTGTGGTTCTTGGTGACTGCGCTCGCAGGTTCATTTTTCACCTGTATATGTATGGTATATGCAAACAGAAACATCTTGCTTCAACACCCAGTATCGAAACTCGTCATGGGGTTTCTTGAAAATTCCCCATTTAGAATGTGTTTGCTTAGAAGGCCCCAGCATTCCCGAAAGAAAATTGACAACTCGAATTCCCAGCATCGTTTTACGAGGGCAATAATTAAGTGCTAGCAGAAGCTTCGAGAAGCCCAGGAGATGCCAGTCAGTGCTGTCAAAAACAGCCCCTTGGTCATCGTCGCAATGCGAGCCGTAATGGCTGCCGATCAGCATGCAAGGATCCCACGACCAGATCCCTGTGTGGCACTCCAGCAGATGAATGAGGGGGGAACCGAGGGGGCCTTTCTGGATATCTTACAGACTCCCGCCTTTTCGATAACTCTCTCATTTCCTAATAAGACGGTTCAGGCGATTCGATGCTGCCTCAAGTCTTTTCTCTTGTCACACTCTCAAGATTGGCGATGTCTGGCATGGAGCGTTGAGGAAACCCACCATTCCTTGGGCGTTTTCTGTGCTGTACCACCTAAAATCCTGACCTTGACTGCATTCTCTCTTCGAAACCATCCTCGAGAGCCGCTACTATTCTTGCAATAAGAGATTTAGGCTATTGTCAGACGGCCGGTTCCACCATATAAAGTCGTCGGTGAGCAGGCTTTGCTATCTCTGTGCTCATGCTTATCGTTGCTTGCAACATATTTAGCGTTACATCATTTCAACATTGCGCCCCGTGCGCGGCTCTGTCATACGAAGCTGCCTGTAGTTCCGACTGGTTTGGCTTCAAGAATGTTTCGGAAAGACAGACAGAAGCTCAGCTTTGCTGTGTCCCAAATATCTCTCCAATCATTTAGCCGGACTCGTTCTTTCTGGTCAAGAGATAGAGTCGTGACCAGGAATTGAATTAAGCTTTTGAGGGGTTCGAGACAGACCCTTGACAACGTAATACAGGGATTTTAACGAAGTCTGAGCACCATACAGACGGTCGAGCTTTGATGGCTCGGGTCTTTAGATTTTGAAGGGTCGAATTCAAGCCGAGGCATGAGGTGAGTGGCAGCGTATTCCTCGCCTTGAAGGCTAATCTCGGGCATTGCTTAAGCCAAAGAAGTCTGGGTGTGCGTAGAGTAAGCCAGATGTTGTAAGATACATGACAGAGCCTGTCAAAGTATGCATAACGCCTTATTTTGGACCTGTAGCAAGTGCGTGAAACATCTGCCGGCAGCGCATTCTTCAGCTTTGTCGGCCGCGGGGTGTATGCGCACAGCACAATATCACAGGCTGGCGTCTTCGTGTATGCAAAAACAAATAATCCTGGACGAATAGACGTGCAATTAGTCTCCAATGAGAGGGCTGAGGTTTATTGATAGAAAGCCAAGAGAGGACAAAAGTGCCAAGCACTTGGAGCCTGGAGGTGTATGTGACGCAACTGCTTAAGTAATTCTGGGGGCCTGTGTAAGGCAGCCCGAGAAAGAGGAAGTATGATCCGCTACTTCCAGGCCTTACTTATGTTGCACTGCTCATGAAGATGGAAGGAATGACTGCAGTAAACTGCTAGAGTACACATCTACCTACCTGCCTACCTAGGTAGGTAGGTACCTTAGGTACTAAGGTTGGCATTAATACCTACCTAGCAAGACGTTGATAGGAGATACCTACTGTCCGCATGGACAAGACCTATCAACCACAAATATTTCTTTCCCTATTGCCTAGGCACCTTGAATATATGATTTATTAAAAACCGATACCCCTACACCCTTCTCGACTCTATAGCGCCAATTTTCTGCAAGACATTTCTGTACCGCCAGTGGCGCGGCGCCCCCGAGTCCTATGGTCACTCTTAAGACGTATCGATGCCAAGAACAAGGCAGAGACATAGGTACGGAGCTACGATATGACGCATCGTGCAACATTGAATCCATCGACTAAGCCCACATGGATGCAGGCGGATCTAGTTGCTTGTTCAAGAGAGCTGACGGTATCGCGACCTTCATCATCAATATGCCGGTGAACAAGCCACTATTTTTGCCGTGGGAAAAACAATACCTCTGCATCTTCGGGAGCTTAACTGTTCCTTCAGTGTTTTTGCTGACTTGTGTCTCGGATGAATTCTCACGTAATGACATCGGGCATCATACGGGAATTCTTGTACTCCTAGCCGGTTAGCTTCCCCTCCCCCAGGCCTGTCAAATGACTAGCCACATCCAGCAGTTGGTCATCCTTCTATATACTTGAAACCTTTATTGAAAACTGCAGGCCCCCCGGAGTTTTTCTCTCTTTTGATCAGCGACAAAAAAAGAGATGTGGAATAGCCAGGGCAAAGAGGTTTGTCTGGATTACCACTGACCTCTGCAAGAATCATTAACTGACTAGAACGGAGAAACAGACACAAATGTGGTCGACACACGACTTGGCTTGTGCACACTGCCGAGCACGAAAGATACGATGCGGAAGGGAACGACCGCAATGTGAAAGTTGTAAGCGAGACGGTGTCGAGTGTCGATATTCGTCTCCCGGCAAACGTGTCAATCATGTCAAACTCTTGTGAGTTGGGAAGCGCCAATTATCTCCCCGCTATTGGTGTACAAAGGCTTACAAACTTTTTTGTGCTTCAGATGTCAAAATTTCGAGACGCTCGAAGGCCAGCTACACAGTATTCAGAATGATCTCTCCGATTTGACATCACTCGTTAAAGGTGGGAGCAGCGTGAGATCTATGTCCCTTCCTGCTGAGGAATGGGTTCCTGAGAACCCTTTCGGGATGGACACGGCGACAACCCCCCACACAAACCGTCATATTGTACGAAATACATCACAGTCACTTGATCGCTATCATGGGCCATGTTCCCTCTATGCCCTTTGCAAGGAATTTCATGACGACCCTATGTTTGCGATCTCGGAGGACAATGCCTGTGGACAAAATGTTCTTTCTGAGCAAATGATGTTGCAAGAAATGCTCAATGAGGCAAGCAATGAGCCGCATTTTGACATACCGTCTCATCCTGTCGGTATATGTCTTCCGCCTCGGCAGCTTCTTAACCTTGTCATTGGCCCCTTTTTCAAGAACGTTGACTTTGCAACTGATGTTTTTGTTCGATCGAATTTTCAGCCTCATATCGATCGGATCTATTCCCAGCCTATTGCGCCTTCAGATGAAGGCTGGGCTGTCTGTTTCAATATCATTGTTCTTCTCGGCATCAAGAAAGAACCGACGATCCAGGGCAACAATCACTTTGCCCAAACACTCCTACAAACATTGAAAATGGCCATCAATAATCCTCGAGTATTCTTAACACCAAGGCTTGTGAATGTTCAAGCGCTTGCTCTCTTGGTAAATTATATCTTTGATCCCAATCTGAATGATGACTGACCATGGACTAGAGTTACGTGGCCGAGCAATATAGTACGACTTCGCTTGCAGAACTCGTCTTCGCCCAAGCCTGTCTACTGGCCCGTACGATGGGTCTTCATCAAAGCAATGCATCTTCCAATGACCTACCCCCAGAAGACATATTAGAAAGACATAAAGTTTTTCGATCGTTATATATTAGAGATAAAAACATTGCAATACTCCGAGGGTCCACAGCCTGGCTACCAGGATATGACTCCGGCATTCCCGTTTCGTCTGACGAAACTGCAATAGAAATATCTGACTTACTGGCGCGCCTAGAGCTTGCAAAACTTCAAGACGAAGTATATCAGACTTTTCACGCCGCTGGTGCTCCCAGCCTACACCTTCCAAGACATGGCCAAGGATTGACACACTTGCAACAGAGGTTGGAACAGTGGGCTTCAACGTATAGCGTCCTGCAGAAGTCATTCACATCCACCGAAACATTCTCGCTCATGTTATCATTTTTGGCTACAAGGATTTGCTTAAGCAAAGGCAATGATGGCATGAGATCCACTCAAACTTTCAAGGATGCCAAAGCCTGCTGTCTTGTCTTCTTGCTTGCCACAACAGCAAAGCCAGATCTGCACCTTTCAAAGGCTTTGAAAGAGATACTGGGTCGTCATAAGCCACGCGACCAACCTAGCGCAAAAAAGGCCAAGAGAAACTCTAAAACCCAAATTGTCTCATCTGAAAATGATGAGATTACAACATCAACGCTTTCTCGGTTGGCTGCAACCTTCCCACTAGCGGCCGCTTTCCTGGTGGCCAAAGACATCTTACTGCAACCAATAGGAGAGGCAGATGACACCCCTAGTCGGCCAGAAGAGGAAATTTTACTTTTGGAAGCCCTCCGCGACCGGTTCGCATCAGCTGCCGACCAGGCACATATTGATAACCTTGCCTTGAGCTTTAGTAGAATTCTGGGTCTATTGGTCCGAATCGTGCAGCAGAAGCGTTCGCCTAGCGTCACACCATCTATGGCCTTCAATGAGCTGCCAAGTCTTCATTCAACAAGATCATCCAGCTCTTTACAAGAGAGCGTTGTTAGCTCGTTTAGAGATACGCCGCCGGGTCCAGAGAACTTTTCAACAGTAAGTTCTCTTAGTGAAGCCGTCTCGCATTCTTCCCTTCTTCTACCCTTGACTCAGCCACTGGAATCCCCGACAAGCGGCTCACCATGGTTCGGCGACGCAAGTCAAAACATTGGGATGAACAACACCCCAGTTCTGGTGACATGGCCTGGTCAAAATAAACGGCAGTCCGAAGAAGTCGACCATTTGACCAAGAGGCCAAGAATGTCCTGCCACGAAGAATTTTTGGATATTCCTATCGGGTACCCTGACCACGGTTCAAGAACTGAAGAAGACTCACTATTCACATTCGATTTTCTTACCACGGGAGCCGACATCTCCGTTTTCGATATGGAAGAGTAGCCATTTACTGAGTTTGTGTTTCTTTTTACGGAAAAGATCGTCTGGAGTTTAAGATATATCGTGTGCTTTTACTCTTCTTACCCACAGTCGCATGTGGGATCTTGGTGGCCCATATACGGAACAGACATGAAATATACGAGGACTACTCACTCTCAATGCTGGCACAGCAGTAAGAATAAACCGCTTATATATATA
>JABCJY010000307.1:0-12788 GCA_013184415.1 Fusarium concolor | reverse complement strand
TTACGATGCTTTTGCGACAGCTTGATCCTTGCCCTCATGTGGTTTCATTTATGACTGGTTTTTCTTTGGTGTTGCTAACCCCGCCTCATTACTCTACAGGACACTTGACTGTTGCTGGACGTTTCCCGACCGTATTGGTCGTCGAGCCGTGGAAATCTTGCTATAATGTAGCCTGACGATGGGCATAGTAAAAAATTCATGTCTTTGCGGTAGTAATAGGTAGGATAATGCTATTCCCAGCCATGGTTGATTTTTCCGCCTTTAAAACCTCTAAAATTACTGGGGCCCTGGCCCCACATAAAGCCAATAGGTACGTGTCAGACATTACGTGTATTCGGTNNAAATCTACTCCTTAGAGGTTTTACCATTTCGGTTGTAATCTTAAAGTATCCCTGCTTGCACGTGAGACCCCAGCACCTGTTCAACATAAGTTTAGACGAATTACATAATGTAAAAGTGGGTCGTGGATTACATATATAATAGTAGGGACTCAATCTTACCTATAATAGGCAAACCTAACCCTAACACCTCAGTATAAAAAGATATCTCGATCGGCAGAAAGCCAGTCGCAAGCAGGTAAGTAGTCATCTGGCCACCGAAGGAAAGAACCGTCCAGTAAAGGAGAGCATTGGAGAACGACGCCAGAAAGACCGGCGAGTAGATATAGTCCTTCCAAGGAGCAAAAGTGTGGGATACGTAGTCTTGGCGAACAGTCGGCGAAGACGCGACAATAGCAGTAGGCGAAGCGGGGGAAGCCGCTAATTCTTGCATCGCGACATCATTGTCTTGATGTTGCAGCTTCGCCATTGGCACTCTTAATGCAAGATTCGGGATGCTCTCGTAAATGCGGCGCGTCACACTGAACTCGGCAAGGACAGAAGCCATGTTCATCAGCATGACAACTCAGAGAGCAAGCCAAGGGGACCAAGTGTCGAAAGCAGAGACGATCACGGGCGAAAACAGTTTACTAAGAAGGTCCAGCCTTCGAAGAGATGCATTGAGGTCTTGCCTCTGCAGCCCATATGTCTCTGCAAAAATGATGACCCAATCCCGTTCGATAGCAACAATATTGGTGATGGAGGCAAGCTTCTCAAGGCAACCAAGTAGCGTGAGCCACAAAGAAGGTGCATTTTGTCAATGGCGATGCTCTCCAGACATGGAGGATAATGAAGAGGAAGCAAGACAGCGCGACGGAGAATCTCTGAAAGGCAATAGCCAGATGTAGTACCTTGAGCCTATTCAAGGAATCCACACGTGCGCCGACCCATGAAGAGAAGAGGACTGCAGATAGGGACTTGGCAAGACTGTAGACGGAAATGTATCGGAGTGTGTCTGGAAATGCGGCGGCGAGGAAGAGAGCCAGGCTTGATTCGGACAACCTGATAGCGAACGAAGAGAGAAACTGGGCGAGGAAGAGTGATGAGCAAGAGATTCGTGGGGGAGATAAGGCTGAAGGTTCATTGTCTTCTTGCCCCTCCTTTGGCCCCCTTCTCACGAGGTAATATTTGGGGGATGAGATGGTTACGGGCGAAATTGTTGTAGGTAGGTACGCTTGCTAAAGTCAATGAAAGACTACCTGTTGACCCACATGAGCCAACGGGTACGGATACTTTGGGTGCCGGGCCTACTGACTGACTGACTTGTCGTGATTCAGAGCTTGCCCGAAAGCAAGCAAAACACGGAGTCCGTCGCTCCAAGACCATCGGCGGTACGTACTGGCAAGTGGGGCCTCCATATGCAGGTATGGGGCGGTAGGTGGGGCAGAAGAGGTTTACCTAACAGTAGTCTCGGGTCGACAAATACATGCTAATGTATTGATGATACTACCTACGTCACTACTCGTCCGATGCCCGACCCTCATTGAGCAAGGAGCATTCTTCCCCCCCCCAACACACATTCTCTCTTTATGTGAATTTGCGATCTTGTTCCTTCATCATCATTGGCCTCTCTACACTATCCAATAATGGATTCCAATATGTCAGTCGACGAAGCGCGCGCCCATGACGAGAGCTCACCGCTCCTTCCAGACAGCCAGCAGGCTCAGCACACTTCAGACCATCGTGTTCCAACATCGATAGCACGGCGACTCTACCTGTCGCATTTCCTGTCAACATGGAATTCGCGCGTTTTCGAATTTGGTGCCGTTCTCTATCTGGCCACTATATTCCCCGGCACGCTCATGCCCATGTCAGTGTATGCATTCGTGCGTGGGTTATCTGCTATTATTTTTGCGCCGGCGGTTGGCCTGTATATCGATACTGGTAATCGCCTGCAGGTCGTCCGAGTGTCTATCGGTCTGTCTTGTTCCGCCTCCTTTCCAAGCGTACATTCTTTGCTGACTTTTATCTATCCAGTCTTCCAAAGAGTCGTCGTTGCTACCTCCTGTGCTATATTCTACATCCTCCTCAAGGGTCTTCCAGTCGACTCTCCTGCGGGAATCGGGCTACTTGCAGCCGTTACCTTGTTTGCCTGCATTGAGAAGCTTTGCTCTATCATGAACCTCGTGTCGGTTGAGAAAGATTGGGTAGGCCGTTCCCTTACGCTACTGTATAGATGAGCTTCGGGGCTGACTTGGTGTAGGTGGTGGTCGTTGCAGAAAAAGATCCAGAGGCCCTTAGAGCCATAAATGCACAAATGCGGCGCATCGACTTGCTTTGCAAACTACTCGGTCCCTTCTTTATCGCCCTGGTAGATGGCTATTCCTCGGAGGTCGCCATCATCATCAATTTCGCCATGAATTGCGCGTCGGTCGTCATCGAATACTTTGCCATCGCTCGAGTTTATTGGGAGGTTCCGGAACTACAAAGGCCTAAGCGGGACTATCAGCCATCAATTCACTCCGACTCCTCCCAGGATCCTGATGGTTCTGTTAGACGAGACTGGCAAGCACTCAAGATGATTATCACCAGATCCGCCACTGACTTCGCTTTGTACTTTAAACACCGCGCCTTCCTGCCATCCTTTGCTGGTGCTATGCTCTACTTCACGGTGCTTAGCTTTGCTGGCCAAATGGTTACATACCTATTATCCGCTGGCTACGTCTCGATACAGATCGGTATTGCTCGAACCCTCAGCGTCGTATTCGAGGTTCTAGCAACGTGGTTTGCACCTTGGCTTATGGGCCGGATAGGGGTAGTACGAGCCGGCCTGTGGCTAAGTATATGTCAGGTTATCACACTGGCTTCCGGATTTGCTGTGTTCTCGATCTTCGAGGATAAGTCCCTGCTCTCCGCTAGTGGTCTTGTGGTGGGAACCATATTGAGTCGTCTCGGCCTCCGCGGGTTTGACCTCTGCATTCAACTGATCGTCCAAGAGGTAAGATTGCAACCAACCCACCTCTCGTTTAGTGATGCTCACAGCCTACTTAGGACGTCGAGGCCGAGAGCCGCGGTGCGTTTTCTTCTGTTGAGGCTGCCTGGCAGAATGGCTTCGAGCTTCTCGCGTACGCTTCAACGATATATTTCTACCGACCTGATCAGTTCGAGTGGCCGTCGCTTCTTTCTGTGGCAGCCGTTACTTCAGCGGCTGCAGCATACACTATATACGTTTACCTCCGTAGGGGCCATCTCTTGCACCTCCAGTCGTTGACAACCTTGTTGAGGAGCAAAGAAGCAAAGCAAGATGAGCATGACAGAGGGCTTCGTCGGATTGTCTCGAGTTCTGATGTCTAGATTTTTCGACGTGCCTTGGAGAGCAACTTTATATATATATATATATGGGTACTGATGCCTTCGAGAGCGATGTGGCTGGCATGCATGGACTGTAGACTAGAAGTAATCTTGTCAAAAATTGCTCAAGGTTCGCAAACTTGGAGCCCAATCTTAGGTTTCGTGGGAGCTTTCTACCATAAATAACCCCATTATCATCTTATCTTAATAGAAGCAGCGTATAAAGTTTATCCGATATGACAATGACTTGCGCACTGCGCTAAAAGCTCAATGGGTCTCTTGCCTGCCATGGGAATCTCTAGCTCTTGAAGAGCGATTTTTTACTATCCGCAGCTACCCCCACCATGGAGCTGCGGATATAGCGGCGAAGTAAAAAACATCTCTTAAATGATTGCGCATAATATAATGTTAAACAAGGCAGTGGAAGCCGAGCCAGTAAGTCCACTAGGCGTGATCAACCTTTAGCCTACAGTGGAGTCAAGCATGGTGGGCTTCAAGACTAGGCCATTTAAATCAGGTACTGGTTCTGCCTCCCCTGATTAGAAGCCATCAGGGTTCTCACTAATGAGGGAGAGAATAAGCTTAAAAGATAGTGGGTGCCTCATTCTCAGACTAGAGGAATTTCTTAGACTTAGCTATATACTCCGAGCTGAACCTAGTCGCACCACCACCAAGCTCTGAAGATAACCATGGCCATCTTTTCAAGATGAGAGTCTAATCAATTTACCATCACAATTGATTGCGATGCGGGCAATGAATAAGATGGACGCATGGGCTTGCGGGTATCAGCAATCTTTGTCATATTTTTTGGATCGTTCATGGGATGCCTTATTCCTCTTTTCTTGAGCAAGCAAACTCTTTTCAAGGTTCCCAAGATCTTCTTCTTTGCCACCAAGTATGATGGTTCAGGCGTCATCATCGCTACGGCTTTCATACATCTCCTAGCCCCGTCCATCGCCGCGCTATACTCGCCCTGTCTTGACCCCGTCAGCGTCATCACTCAGTACCCCTGGGCGGAAGGAATCTGCCTGATAACCGTATTCGCAATGTTCTTCGTCGAGCTGTGCGCCCCCCACCACAGGCCTTCGGGCATTGACAAAGATCGTGATCATCACACTGGCGCCGGCGGAACCTCCGCTCTGGACTCGGTGGAGGGGACAAATCGTGATGTTGAAGCTGAGGTCGGCACATCAGGTAAGGGCTAGACTTTCCAACAAACACAATGCCGTGGCCGTTTTCAAGAACCGAAAAGCTGACTTCGCATGGAAAATGCGTATAAAGCAACAGTGCTGATCTAGACAAGTCAAATGAGCTCGCTGCTCAACTGAGCACTTTATTTATTCTCGAATTTGGCATCATCTTTCATTCAATCCTCATTGGTATAACGCTTGCTGTAGCTGGAGAGGAGTTCATCGTCCTCTATGTTGTGCTGGTCTTCCACCAGACCCTCGAGGGTCTCGGCTTAGGCTCCCGGCTCGCTGTCGCTACTTGGCCCCCAGGCAAGGCGTGGTTACCCTATTTCCTCAGCGCACTATACGCGCTCTCGACCCCGATCGCTATCGCTGCTGGACTTGGTGTACGTAACTCAATTACGCCCGGCACGCATTCGTCGCTGGTTGTAATGGGCGTCTTCGATGCCATCTCGGCTGGAATTTTGCTCTATACAGGACTCATCAGCCTGATCGCCTACGATTTCTTCACGGGCAGTGCGAGCAAGGGCCAGAGCGGGATGAGGTTCATGGCTTTCGGGTGCATGTGTGTGGGGGCGGGCATCATGGCCTTGTTGGGCTACTGGGCTTAAAGCTGCGGATAGTCTCAAAGAGGACTTACACCTGAACTTTGGCAGGGCAGTGAGCCGGCTATTCTTGAACATAAGCTTCCATCGTGTCCGAAGCTGATAAATGTATATGTATGCAATGGAATCTACCAGTTGCGGCTCTGGGTGTTGGATAACACAAGGCACGGGGGATTATTCCATTTTATTTCTCCGACTGTTGAGGATAATCTAGCACATTTGTCATTTCATCACATACGTTATTGCCATTAATGCAACCATACCGCACTAAACAGGCTCAACAATTGGTCGTAAGACATGACCGTAGGAATGAGCTTGAGGTTCTTGAAAGCGTTCGAGAGTTGGTTTGCCTAAATACAACAGACAGAAGGCGTAGCCTTACACCCTATTTGGAGATAAGACCAGCTTTTACTGAACCCAAACAAAACGCTCTCGAATCAGGCCCGGGCTCAGCAGAAGTTCCAAATTCCTCGCCAACGAACTCTTAAGAGTCCCTTTCACTAAATGCCTTCTCCGATGGACTTTTACAGTAGGTAAGCGAGGCACAATCCTAGCATAGCCACGATGCTGAAGGGTAGGGACAAGTCTGTCAAAGAGCTTCTCCCCAAGGCTCCGTTGGGCTGACTGCTGGTCTCGGATGGGTGGTCGTGCGACGCGGTTCCAGATGGGGTCGTAGAAGCATCATTGGTGTCATTGCCGACCATGCCAGTGAGTTTGGAGTCGGACGAGAATGTAGCGGTCACGTCCGAGGCATTTTTGCAAGTCTTTGGGGCGTCATTGCTACCATCGACGAACTTGACCGAGGCACACTTGCGGCAGACGACGTCAGTACAAGTGACCAATTGACAGGGTACATACCTGGTAGAGTACCCCGTCCGGCGTGTTTGACACGACGCCCAGGACGCCGGTGTGGCCGATGAACTCCCCAGGAACGGTGACTGCGGGCTCGCAAAAGGTGCCGAGGCCGGTCTGGCGCACAATGGGGTAGATCTGAGTCCAGTTGCCCCTGGCCGACTCGTCCAGCGTGATGCGGTAGAGCCAGTTGCCTTCGGCGTGGGTGGTGAGAGTGGCGATAGAGTCTCCTCCGACGTAGAAGTCGGTAACGTCATCCTTGGAGAAGTCAGGCGTAAACCCACCACAAGGGCCGTCATGCTGACTCCCGTCCTCAAAGCCAATTGTCTCGGGATAGTTCAGGTTGAAGTGCGCCTGTGCCTCCTGGGTGAGCAAAAGAGTTACCAAGGACGCAACCAAGGACCGGGAATACATCCTGGCAGGTTTAACGGAGGGATTGGCAAGGAGAATGAAAGAGGATATGTGCGTGAATATTTTGCAACTCTAAGGCAACCTGCAATAGGACGAGCAATATGTGGCATTACCGTATTTTATCGCTCGTAATAAAGAGGATTTAAATTCCAGATTCGGCACGACATTTTAAATAAGAGCGTGCTAGGGAGTTTGAGCTTATTTGAGCAAGTTGTGAGTGGTGGTGCGTGATGTTTGAAACCCCACTGCTAGCGCAAAAAAACACACCTTATCACAATATGAGACAGCCTGCCTTCGACTTAACCCGCTATGGCTTAATAGCATAATCTCACGACATGCCTACAGCTCCGACCTGAATAAACTCGGGAGAACTAGGCAGACTATCCTTCAGTTGGCCAGGCCGTCCAACTGCCTGCACGTCAAGTGTGCACATCAGCCTCGACTTAGACTTAGGCGAAGCGCTCAACCCTTGTTTGCCGAGATACCCATTATATAGATAGTCTATATCTTCCTAGAAAAAGATACCATAACCTGCAAGAGCTCCTTCTATCGTTCATCTTTGTCAACTTTGATGGCACCATCGGGGCCATGACTTTATACTCCTCCGGTGCCGCTATTCTGTATACATTATCTTTCTTGTCCCTAGTCTACAAAGAGAAACTGCCCCGCGATTGCACCCATGATAACTAATAAGAGTGCAGTGTACTTATTAGTAAACTTGTAGAGAACCACCAGGGCAAGCATGTATAGAACCGCCGCCGGGCCGACCTGAGCGGTTGTGTCAATCACCTCACCAATTGGCTTATCCTTCGCCCTTTCCAGAGAGCCCACAATACTGGCCTTAAGGATCTGCGCCGCGATGATTGCTATGACGCCAATGACCGAGCCACATAGGCCGTCAAAGAAGCTAGCGAGGAACTATTTGCCGGAAGGTGGCCGTCAGCGTGGTTATTGCTAGAGCTGCTCATAACGGAAGTGATAGTGGGGAGGAAACTAAGGAAGTCAGAGCTCCGCTTACCTTATTTCGAACCAACTTTTCCAACAACTCATGTCCCGCAATGGTAAACAGGAAACAAGGGAAAAACATTCCCAGAGTGATAATAATCGCCCCCGCAAACGCGTTGCCAATCGACCCATCCAAGTATGCTCCCTGAAAACCCACAAACGTTGCAAAAATAACTAGCGGTGCCGGTAAGATATTCCCAATGGCAATGCCATCGATGAACACGCTCTGCGGGAGCCATGCCCCCATCAAGACGGCCTCAACCTGCACAAACGGGATGGCTGTATACGCGCCGCCGAATGAGAGCGTGCCGGCCACAAGGCCTAGCACGAAGAGGTTGATCAATGAAGGTGTCTTAGCGATACCGAGGGCCAGCGACACGGGTGAGGGCACACCACGGAAGACGACATAGAGTGCGTAACCGACATATTGAAGGATGAAGAGCGCGGCCGCAGGGATCCAGAGGCGCCGGGCGATGAAAGTGTAGATTATGCCGTAGAGTCCAAGGGAGGTGAAACTATGAAGTAATGGAGTCAGCGTACTGCCTAAAAGCGCCGTAATAGATTCGGCCGTCGACAGAAAGCATCTGTTGTATAGTTATGTTTAATCTGGAGGAACGGGAATACTGACATGTTTATGCGTAGTGCGCCGTTGATGGCCGTGCAGATGGCTGCAATCACGAGAAAAGGGTCCACTTTTCTCGTGTCATGCTTTCTCACGGAGTGGTCAGCTATCTTGTGAGTCGCTCTTAAGATCTGGAAATAAGTGTAAGAATCAGATGACCGAAAATGCTCATAGTGTTTCAATAGATGAGACACCTACCATTGCCGCGACGATAGGCTGCAAAGCCCGAAACGAAGCATTGAAGTACTTATTCTCAAAACCAGCTAAGGTGTACAAATAACTAGCAAGTAGCATCAAAGCAAACCCGGGCAGGATGAATGCCATCCCTGCAATAATCCCGCCTATCCTACCCGCAGACAAGCAACCGAAGAACATACATAATTCGGCAGCCTCAGGCCCGGGGAGGATCTGATAGACGGAGAAGACGCGCTGGAAGCGAGGGAGGGTGATCCATTTGTCCTGGACCACAAGCTTTTCTTTGATCAGGGCAATCTGCGCGACGGGCCCGCCCCAAGCAAAGAGGCCAAAGTTGTAGAAGAAGAACCAGAATAGTTTCGGATACGATAGTTTAGGGACATTAGAGTTATCTTCAAGTCCCTGGTCGTCTTCGGTACGAGGCGTATCAGAGGCGGGTCCGCTGCAGTCAGGCTGAAAAGAGTCAACCTTCTGAGATTCTTCGTCCACTTTCTTGTCGGGCAACTTCGTCGCAACTGATTGCGAGGGTGTCAGTTCAGCCGCCATTGGGAAGAAAGGTGTTGGCGATTGCTTAGAAATCCTAGTCCTCTTGTCCTGCGGGTTGAAGAGAAATCTGATTGCGGTGAGTAGCCAGCATCGCCTGGCTTTTGTACGAGTAAACTTTTACGCTCTTCTAACTCCTGCTAGGGAATATTGAGATAGAATGGACGGACAGGAGAGCTTTGATTGGCCAGTATGCTATAACGGCAGTCGCCGTCCCTAAAGATCCTGCATTATAGGCTACAGATTAAACCTAATGCGATTGGCCAATATCAGCAAGCGGGTCGCTGATCAGGCTCAAGCGCAAACCTAATTTATCCCCTCGAAGCTCGGGTCGAGACAGACACCACAACGTTAATTGGCTGGCGCAAAGCACTAATAACAATCTTGCATGCATGGTTCAGCCCAGTGTAGTGGCCGGAGCGTCGCTACAGTCTAATCATCTCCTGTGACTTCCATGACGTTGCTACATTAACCAACCTGTCTCTAAGCAATCCTGTCCATCATAAGTACATCTTAGTGCTTCGAATAGTCTCTACGCCACACTTCCTCATCGTATTCCTCCATCAGGTCCGTAAACTCTCTGCCAGCGGTAGCCCAGCCGAGGACCCCCTCAAAGAGCGCATAACTCGATGTCCGAATCACCCTTCCCTTGGATGAAGTCCGTAAACCACCCAGCAACCTGGTTACCTCGCTTACGAGATGTTGCTGGGGCAGGTTAGCCTGTTTGAGTGCAGAATACTTAGTGCAAGATGACATACTGCATGTCCATACCACCTTCTTAATCCCTGCTGCTTTAAACAACACATATAGGGTCGGGATGGATGGGTATACGCTCTGCGCTGGGAGGTTGATTGCGTCTCTTATCGTTCCGCCCTAGAAAATGTTATAACGAGGCCCAAGCATAAAATTCCAGGAGTTGCCTCCTATTACCTCGTGATCATCGCGGCGGACGTCGACAAGAACGAAGTCTTTGCCTGGTTTCTGCCCATCAAGAATCCATTGGCGAAGCTCTTCTCTCGTTACAGTCTTGGATTGGAGATTTTTCGGCGGCGGATACGCTTCGAACCAAGGACGTTGTGCCTTCGACTCATTGGAGGCCATGGTTACGAGCTGGCAGGGCTGGCAGGGCTGGCAGACTGGTGTTGTGAGAGGACGCTTTCCAAGGATACCAAGATCAAATAAGGCACTATATATCAAATCTTTGACACAATCTCTGGATCTGGAACCCTTGCTTTGCCTAAGCTGGAGCGTAAAGAACAGGTGCTCTCCGTACTGTAACACCATCTTACCTCTCCATGAACCAATAAGACCTTGGCTGTCCGTCTTCAGGGACTTGCCATGCATCGTCGGGCCTTGGCTGTAGGAGAACTGCTCTCCTATGGCGGTATCATCAATGTGGAGATTTTTTCTGGCGCTGGAACCTAGTTACATTCTACTATAGCGAGGTCTTGAAACTTGTGGGGTGGCCGCCCCTTCAAGGGTTAGTTGATTGGAACAACTGGGCACTGGCAGGGGACGGCTAGCACAAGACTAGCCTCATCCGCTTTGGCAATGTTCCCATTAGATTACGCCATCATGTGGCTGAATGATGCAATTTAACAAAATATCTGAGAGAGGACTGACAGGAAAGAAGGGATTGGCCGGATGAAATGAGGCGGCCATTACATTTGGCATTCGTCCTGACCCGCTCCCTGCAACCTTTTGGTCCTTCTCGACGCATCCAAGAGACTCTGATGCCTTTGTACAGATGGCAATTTTGGGAAACGCAATGGAAAGATAGCAAGCCTCCCATCCGCCCTTTCCATGGGTCCTCCTGGCACTTGGGATCTTTTCTTGGCATTTTAAGGTTTGCGGGGTAATGTGATGGACGGACACCGACCCGATGATTCGTTGCCGCCTCGGCCGCAATAATGATACATTTTCCCGATATGGTTCCGGGCGGAGAATCCTACTGTTGCTTCTAGGATATCATACCTTTATCTGTAACGGCTATGGAAGACGAACAGAGGTATGTATAGCTATGTCATTTTAGACTTTAGCATCAATTTCTGATTGTAAAATTTGTATTAGGAAAGATGAGAATGGCGAGTTCCTTATCTTGATTTGTGAGGGCAAGAAGTTTCATGTTCAGAAAACCGCCCTATTCACACAGTCCAAGGTTTTCCACACCGCTTTTACTGGCCCATTTCAAGTAAGTGAGTGGCGTAGAACTTGGGGACTAATGGCTGATATCTCTTTAAGGAATCCTCTTCGAGAACTTACGAGATGAGTGAGGATTCTCTGTTCATTGTCAACAAAATGATTGACTACTTTAATAATGGGGATTACGATGTTTCGGCAGTACCCGAGATCGAAGAACAGAACATATCTGCGCTACAATTTCATGCAAGAATGTTTTCTTTGGCAGACAAATACGCAGTCGACATCCTGATATCACTATCAGCAGCGAAGTACTTGGATAGGCTTAGAAATTCGGAAATCATTGAATTTCTTGGATCTATTCCGGCTGTTTATGAACTGACGCCAAGTTATGTCAGAGATCTCAGAGATGAAGCCATCAAGTACGCAAGGATCAATCTGCCGCAGGGTCTGGGAAACACACCTGTTAGACAGACCTATGAAGGCATCGCAGGTACGACTCCGGAATTCATAAAGGAACTTCTAGACTCGTATATGGAGACTCCCATGATAGGAAAATGTTGGGACTGCGGCAGTTATCAAGCATTGCAGGGAGTACAAAGCCGCTGCTTGCAATGTGGCCATGACACAACCCCCCCCAGCGTGCTGATAGGGGAGGAAGAGATGAATTTGCTCAAACTGTGTTCTGCGATGTATTGTCTGTCATCACGATCAAGGTAGCAAGACTTGTCTGCTTCATCGGAAAATCTACGGGAAATACAGGCCTTGAATGCAACATCAGCCTCAGAGGAGGGTTTCGTGCAAGACTCCACTTCGGGCCACGGGAGCATGAGCACGCAGATGGGCTGGTTATGGGGCCATCATCTATGTTATTTGTCGCTCGCGCGGTGGCACTAACCTATAGATACCGGTCGAGAAGTACCAACTCTTCTTACGCGGTCACCAGCAGATTTCATATGCAGTAACAGATATGTAGGCTGTAGCTGGGCCACATACAACTGGAAGACCTGGTAGGCCTCAAATTCGGTTGTCGACGAAGGCTCGAACCTCAAAACAGAGATACGAGAGGCCTTTAACTGGTAATAAATTGCATCAACATACCATGACCTGCGAACAATTCGTAAATCCCTTCACAGTTGTTGGTTGCGGTTAGCACTGAGATTCTTTTCCTGGAAGGAGACATGGAGCGTATGCTTAATATAGTATAACTCTCGAGTGAGAATCTGTCAAAGACCTTGACCGTGTGCTTGTGCCGGACGATACAGGGGTGAAACTCGGTGTCATACTCGGAATGGTTACATCTGTTAACCCTGATAACACATACTTCTCCTGAGAGTTGGCCACAGATTCAATTATATGAAAATAGACTAACGTGGTTGATAAGCAAGTGCAACAGACAAGCATGCGCAACAATCCACTTTTCACCTTAAAGGCAGTTTTTTAAATAATTCTTAAAAATTCAAATTAAACTTAAAATAGCTAAAATTTTAATAGCTTATATATAAGTCCTAAAATAAGCTATATTAATTTTCCTAGATTTTTAAAAAAATCCTATATA
>JABCJY010000306.1:0-10155 GCA_013184415.1 Fusarium concolor | reverse complement strand
AATGGATGACTTGTGGGAGCCCTTATACTGCCGCTTAGCATTACATATTAAAAGAGGCTTCCTTATTATATTAGAAGCATTATAAGAGAGGCCCTTTTAGAGTCATTGGCGTGAAGAAACTACTGCTTAAGCTACTCTAATATTTGCATTTAAAGGCATAATGCACTTAGACAAGAATACTCCTTTTTTAGCTAACTGGCGTCTAGATTTAGGTTGATTTTATATATAAAATTGAGGCAATTCATGACAGCCGGCAGAGCGGGGTTGTCCTACCGTTTTGTGACTGTCCCGCCTTTTTGTGGCCAACTAAGCTTGCTTAGTTGGCCCCCCCCCCCGGCTCGAGCCAACGGGTAATTTTCAGGCAGCACCTATACCTTAATTCATCAACAACAAAAGTTAAAATATTCACGCATCGCCAAGTATAAAAATCCCCCCACTGAGTTTCTGATTTTCTCATCATCAGCCCTGGCTAACCAACCATCACTATGACCACCAGCAGTCCTTTCGAAAGGCTCCCAACGGGGCTCACCACCAAGCTGCTCCAATCCTTTGAGTCCCCGGAAGATATACAAGCCTTTATTCGCGTGGACTCTCACGTATTGCGCGTATTCTTTGAGCACCAAGATTTCATTTTACGGTCCATTCAAGAATATCTTACCCACTGCTTTCCAGGAAAAAGTCTTGCTAATGCATTTGGAGCTTGTCGACTTCGACAGATTGAACACAAGTTTCCACGTCTTACACGAGTACAAGTCGCGGGAAAGATCGGCCCAATTTTAAAGCCTGCAAAGAAACCACCGTTGACAACGCAGTTGAGTCTAGGACAGACATCCTCCCTATTTCAACTATTTCATGAAGTCGAGTTCTTTTCAGCCAGCTATTCCAGAGAAGCCTGGCAAAAGATGCAAGACCTTGCCGACAAGGACGCCGATGATGCCGACCATAAGGTTTCAAGGTTAGAAATTTACAAGTCCCGAATCCCTCTACATCTCTCTGAAAAAGAAAAGCTGCAGATAAAGACGGGGTATCTTCTCTTCGACGCATTCCGCCACACTCTCTACTTTGATACCTCTCTTTTACATGATGTCGAGCTCGGCCCAAAGATTCAAGAAACGATTCATTATCCTTTTGGAGCTTGTCGTAGTGATGGGCCATGGAGCACCAGAGCGTTTCAGTCGGTCTTTCGATTTGTATTCGGACAATATGATGATCTTGTCAACAATGTCCATGACCGGCTCGCATGTCCAAGACCGACGCGCCGGAATTCCGGCACCAACGATGTACCTGTAGCTCGACAGCTACAAACCCGACAGTTTCTGGAAAGAACCCTACCCGAGCATCTCCAATTCAATGCATATCTTTGTTTGCAGGGCTACTACTTCTTACTAACTCTCCAGGACATGGACGGCTCGGAACGAACAGACCGTATTCTGACCGAGTTTGCGCGGTATTCTCAATGCAACTCAAACCGCGACACTTGTCCATTAGTGGCAGTGGATAAGCTAGAACTCTCGCTCAGGATACTATGCAAAGATGCTGGGGTTGAGCGCGAGCCCTGGACGACTGGAAGATTCTTTTGGGATGAGGGAAGGTTGGAGCGACTGGCCGATGAATGGATGGAGTTTGCGGACAGGTACGGTATCCTTATCTGCTGATCACGGTTGAAAAAAACGTTTCGTATTGCAGTATCGTAGATTGCAAGCTTCAGAGCTAGGAATATACATATAAAAGCTCGTCAAACAGTAAGTGTTGTCACTATCAGCACCAAGGCTGATGGTAGCACTAGCGTATTTCCTTCTAACTTGAGTGATATGGGCTTGCTTCTATATAAACCACGAAATTAGAACAGATACAGGCATCAGCAACCATGTTGGTCATCATCGCTTTCAACCTCCGCCATCGTACATCCGTATCTGTCTCGAAAAGTTCCGACTCTTCGGTCGCCTCTTACTTATTCCTTGGCCTGAGCTAGATCGAGTTATCGACTGCTTGGGCTGTAACAAACGCTCACAGTGTACCATATTTCATATCTCAAACAATTTCCTAAGGTAAACCTACCAGGGTTTAGGTAAACCTTCAAAATGCTCAATAAGCCTCTAAATGGCCTACACAATCGGACTTCGATCCAAGCTCAGAGGCATGGGGCTATAGCTTCCAGTTTGACAAGGCCAAGCCAGCCGTGTTACATCTATCTGAACAATATACTAGTATACACAGCGCCGATGTCGTTTACCCAGAATCCTGGATTCATGAATATACAGGAACGTCTTAGAACGGTCGTATCACCGTGTAACAGTACCATCGCCAACAGGACCTAGCATACGGTGTACAACACTTTACGGTTACGTTAACTCGGGTATTTTCATAGGTCTACGGGAAAGGATAGTTCTTGGTACTTGGAAGGAAGCCCGATCTAAATAAATAGAGCTCGAAGTCTATTCCGCCCACCAAAGTAAAACAACAAGCTAAATAAATAGATGCCTGTGTCCTTCTCATTTTCTACATAGCTTCACTATACTTCCCATTGACGCATGCAATAGCTAGTTTATCCGCCTAGTCTCTAGCCTTCTTCCGTGAGATCGTTCTCTTCCCGCCCTCCAAGGAATCTTCGTATTGTGTATGAGAGATCCATAGACTCAGTATCCGTCTCCCACTTAATTATGGCCTTGTCATCGTCCTCGCGCTTCATAGCCAAAGCTTCATCATTCGTCATATGCTAGGCTATCTCATTGTGGACAGGAATAGGCCCAGGCACACTAGGAACGATTTTATGGCGCTCAAGCGACTCTACACCACATTAGATTCAATCCTCTAGCCAGAGTTTTGTATATTCGCAAAGAAGGCATGCATGCAGCCACAAAACATGAAACGCAAAAGTTGTTAAGAAAAAGCGGTCCTTTGACTGTCGGTGGCAGGCATCTGTCTCAGATTGACCTGGGATAACGTGATATGCAATTAGGCCGTGTAAGGAGGAGGGGCAGGAGACGGTTCAACACAAGATACTTGGCGTTGGCGCGCGATCGAAGAGGAGACGGGCAAGGAATTGTTATGCAAGACGCGCCCTCTTTTCGCCCAGGGCAGCCGCACAATGCAATTCCTTTGGTTGTTGGGAAATTACTTGCCATCAGGACACGTCAGCTCCAGTCAGGTTTTTCTTTTTCTGATCGGGCTCCTGAGATTGTTTGCTTATGATGGTTGGCTTAGGTCCATGTATGGAGTGCGCCACATATACAAAGCGCGGTTTGGAGATTGGGAGCTGAGACATTCGCTCAGAAATCCCTGCTTTAGCCAGATTTGAGCTCCCGTACTGGTACAGACCTTTGGCCGCCAGAGAAGCGCGCCAACTGAGTCTCATCCATCTGTTACGCGTTGGACTTCACGTATTAGAAATACTACGCAGAGGATGGTACATGCCAGCCGCCTTTGTTTCTCCCCTTTGTCACACGGACATGTCCTGTCTCACATTATTACTTAGCCCCAAGCCACTCGTCCTCACTCATTGGCTCAGTTGTCTCTGAGCTTGTTTTCTCTTTCAAGTTGCTCTATTATTGGATGTTCTCGTCCCAGAGAAAAGATGTTTCTCTGCCGAGATCAGGGAGGAATTTTAGGATAACTCCAGTCTCCAATATGGCATTCTCAAAAGTGACGCTTTGTTTGAAGAACAGCTAGTAACTAATGATAAGAGCAAAAGCGAAGTTAAGTGAACTTCACAGTGTCGTCTATATTTCCGCCTGAGTTGGAGGCGGAGGCTAGAATGAAAGGCAAGGGATATTGCAAAGATTACTTTTGCGATTCTGTTCTTGTTCCAAGGCACTAATGTTGCAAGTTTGGTGAACAGCTTTCTTGGAGCGCTACAACGGCGATACTTATGCTATCTATGAGCTTAGCCATGTTGCCTAAAATAGATGTGCTGAGTCACTCATTGGATATCCCCTTGGCAGGCCTGTACCAGCAGCCAATCGGAGATTAATCCAAAGCTGACGATCTAGTGATTAGATGTCAATCGGACCTGATGAAAAATACCTATGTGTAGACTATATCGACTAGCACCAACATCCTGCTTCTGCTCCAGAACTGGAGTCACGCTCTGAAAGATTGGCCTTGGGCTCTGCTACGCTGCTGGATGACGAATCATCGCTTTCGAAATCAGAGAGCAATGGGGTCTCTGAACCATCGCTTTCGGGTTTGGAGAGTGCGGCACCCATGATGTCTTTGGTGACGACTTTTGGTGTAGATTAATGACAAGTGTATGGAGATCAGTTGGTGGAAGATGTTTGGTACAGGTAGTTGGGTGAGAGTTTGTTGTCCCGAGGTTGAGAGTGATGGTCGAAAGGTTGAAGCTTTGTAGGAATGGCAAGACCTATCTATACTTTCAAGTTTCCATCCCATTACTATGAGACTATCTGTTCGGGGACGTTTAGTGTCCGAAGTTAAAGCTTTGTTTTACTGAACCAACACTAAGATAGCCGAACAGAAGTCCATACTTTGTAATATAATGAAATACTTGACTAGTTATTTCGGTGTTTATGTGGTAGTCTGTGTACGAGCATTAGCCGGATGCGCCCTGTGCTATGTATGCGCCCCTAAATATCGGGTTTCATGAAGATAGGTCTGGTTCGATGTTACTTTATATCCGATGTCCCCTCCCCGACTTTTTGAAAGGGCCAATATGTTGTCGAATGCCTCTATACATCTATGTTCAGGTTTTAGTCCAACGACACCATGAACTCCGTGACCCGATGATGGTGTTGATGCGGCTTTGGATGACAATCTTTCACTCGCTGACTCTCACGTTCAGTTGCCTCCTGGTATAACTTGCTGCTTCTTTGCGATCACGCGGATATTTATTAAATACGCACTTCAGATTTCAGCAACTTGACAATCTCAATTTCTCCATTTGCAGTCTAGCTACATTGCCTATACTTTTCAATAAAGCATCCCATCCCTCATCGATCCCAAACGCCTCGAAACTCCATTTTTACCTGCCAACACCGGTCCGTGCTTTCTGTCCAGCAGAAAACCGCTTATATGCCAGGGTACTAGCAATCAAATTGACTCCCAGAACTCTGTGGCATTCCTGATCTGGTATACCTTTCCTCCGCACAAAGTCCATTTGCCATATGGCCCCGAGCCGCGGGATCCCGTTTTCTCCTTCGCTTTCGTTTCAATCTACTCCCACGGGAACTTTGGGCGCTTATCGTCGCATGGGAAGTACTCTTTCGAGACATTAGATGCTAGTAAGCCCAGCAGGAAGATTCTTTCCGCGCGCTCTTCCATTTGCCCTATCAAGCTCTGAATCGTCTGTCCCAGAGCAGGTCTATTGCCAGAGGCTGAAGGACCTTTTCGCTTGAGGCTGTTGAGGTCGTTGCCGTCCCGCTCATGCTGGGCTTTCAGTTCATCAATTTCTTTGAAGATATTAAACGCCTTCAGCTCCATTGCGAAACGTTTCAGCAGATCACTGCAGTCCTGTTCCATAAATGTCTGCGTTCTTGTACTGCCACGAGAAGAACTGTTGGTGAAGGACTGAAGGGCTTCGTGTTCCTCGAAATGACCGTGGATTAGCTGAAATAAGTCTTCAATGTTGAGGTTCAGGGACCGAGATACTTGGATACGATCGCGGATCATCTGCATGAGAACTCTCTCTTCCTGACGTTTGTTCTCCTCTTGGTATTTCTTTCCGTTCTCTAGATCTTCCACTTTGGAGAGGAACATGGTATACCCCCCTCCGCCTCTGATCTGGTCGTCAGAAGCATGAGCTCTGGTATCGCTGTTAGCAGCCTCCGACCTACCTTCTGCAAGTCTAGCCTTGATCCAGTCCTCAAGTTGTACACTCTCGCCCTCAGAGTTACCAGGAGTAGTGGTAGTCTCAGCGAAGTTGCTAGGCAGAGAAGCCCTTTCTGCAGAAAGACTGGCGTCAATCTCTGCAGAGTTGGTCTTGGTTTTTGCGAGTTTTCTGGACCGCAAGTCCTTCATCTTCGAAGATGCGATACCCATAGTGGTTTTTGTGAGGGTTTTTGGGTAAGTTGGTATAATCTGGTGGATAGTTGTATATAGATGGGTTGGTGTAGATTTGTTGGTATGAATGGTTGGGTGAGGGGTTGTTGTGCTGAGGTTGATACTAATGATCGAAAGGAAATTTGGAGGGAATTGCATCAGTTATTTATACTTGTAATTCTCTAGATGAACATTATGGTAATGTCTATTCGGCAATCTTTGTTGTAGTTTTTCAACGCTCTGTTCACCAGAACTAAAGTGTATCTCAGCGAACAGAAAGTCATGATCGATAGAACAATGAGAAGTTTGATAAGTTCCTTTACATTTGACACATCCGACCCAACCCAATGTTCTTGCTTATCTGGTACTTCTCGACCTCTTTGTCTGTTTGGGCAACAGTTGTGCCAACCAGGCGGTGTTTTAAAGATCAATATTGATCTGAGCAAATTTCGGCAACTCTGGACCGAAAGTCCCGAGACCTAAGCAGCGACAAAGATTTCATGTTGAACAAAGAGGGAATATGAAAGAAGCCAGCTGAAGTTAAACATATTCGGGTCTTTTTCTAATAACGGAAATACAATAACCACAAGATGTTCAACCCTTTGGATACTTGTTTTAATGTGTCGTAGAGCTCTACTGAGTGTAATGTTTCATCTACTGATCCATAAGCCGTTCAGGGTGTAAACAGAGTTAATTCATATCTGTCTGGCCGCCACGCTTCTCCTAATACCCTTCTTTCTAGCAATCCAATTGGGAGCTTTGAGGGCTTTTTGAGGTTTAGTAAATGACTTAAGACGACACCTCAAAGTCGCCACAGCAAGTACTAGAGCCTCCAAATCTATAACTGTACACGCAAACCGTAGCATATGAAGGGCAGACAGAAGATCGAAGTAGTATCACATTTGGAGACGAAGCTTTGGAGGCGGGTCATTGTGCATGTGTTTGTGTACACGCAAGCTCCTGGGACATGTAAAACTCTAGCCAGTGACATATGCAACTTTTGATCCTAATGACCTCTTGTGCAATGTCGGCGTTACTTATTAATCTATAGGTTTCGCTGCTATAGCATTGTGTAACAACATGTCTCCAGGGTAGCGCCAGTTACTATGCTAAATGCAGCAACAAACCCAAGAAGATACCTTCCGTCTCCTTTTTCCATGCAGAAACAAGGCTCTTTAAGTACTCTCCTATGCTCCTCTGTCGTGCGTGTCATAAACGAAACACGAGACAGAACTGACGATCTTTACTGCATTTAGAAGTTCCCGATCGACCGAGCACAATGATCAACAATTGCGTGGGGGTTCAACAGTAAATCGGAATGTTAGCCAAGGTAATATTAGGATTTCCAGATCTTGCTTCGGGATGGAACGGAAATACTCCCTTGCTTTACCTCTGCTTGACAGCTGAATGATATCTTACCAGTTTATGCAGGGAGACGACAGCGACTGGCTAGACCGGGGACTCGGACATTCCTCCGGGCGGGTCGGATCGGTGGCTTAGCTGAAAACACTACTGGCTTGGCAGGTTTGATTCACATCGGCACGGGAGAGAGCCTACGTGCAAACCGCTTTCTTGTCACATTTGAATCTTATATCAGAGGGAAAAGGCCGATAAGAGCATGTGCTTTTCAACCTCTATTTATAAAGGCGTTGCTCGCATATCGTATTCTGGAAATGTCCTAGATTCGTAGAAATCCGCTACTACCCAAAGAATAATTACTTCTAATAGCAATTCAATTATACCGGGAGCCTTTATTTAGCTAGACCCATAGCTGGAGCCATCTATGCTATAGGACTTCTTGCTTTTTGTAAGATTCTCCCTCCAACCATGATGATCAACTCGCTGGTTGGTGTGAATTTGCCGACCAAAAACAAGGCGTGATGAGCAGATCGATCTGTCATACCAGCCAAGGAAAAGACTGATTGGATAGACTGCCACTGCAAGGCTCGTCGTAATAGAAATGTGTCTCGGCTTATGCATTTTCAAGATATTCTTAATAGCTGGCAGGCTGAATGGCCGAACAGCTGACCAATAAGGGGCAACTTGGAGTGAGTCAGATGGACAATTGTCTCAGATAATATACTGATATAGATGTAATTAATTACAATTGACATGTCTGATTCACTAATGGCAACGATAATCCGGAAGTGATAGAGATGAAGATTTGTCTCGGCTTATGGCCCGGCACCGATGCGCTGAACAGAAGGAAGATATATAATCACCACTCACTCCACAGAACTTAGCTAAAGCATCTACATTCTTCGACACCAAATCCATCATTCAAATTTTTAACAGAAATACCAGACTTCTTCAACACCACCCAAGATGACTTCAGAATCTTTGACCGATGCGGCAATGCCCGGTGTTCGATGCCCGACTTGCGCTGCGAAAGGCAATGAAGTGTGGGTGATTCCCGGCCGGTGCTGTGGAATTTGCGGTACGATTTGCGGATGTGGTTAGTATAATTCGAGCCCTCCACGGGATTGATCCATTGTACTGACATGATATTTATGTAGATTGATTGACAAGAGAACTCATTGGGAATGTTGGCTGCTTTTTCACGCCAGACGCGCTTATTCGACGGTTATAACAATTGCCAGGTCTCAATTAGTAATATAGCTATTCTCTAGACAGCATGCTTGTCAATCCCTGTCATGCAAAAATGTATTTTGTCTGGTTGTGCTGATACTGTCGTCAATGGCCATGATAGATTCAATTTGCCGAACATCGGCTTGATTGATACATGAGACCCGAATAGGTAGTGACAAGGCCTGCATCGATACGTAGATACCTATAGTTTAACTATCTAAGAATCAAAACCACAATCACAGGTCTCGGCCATATCTTGTTCTTGTTTTCGCTACCTGTGTGATGAGGGTTGTGTGAACCGGAGAAGATATCCAGAGAGCTCTTGAGGAATCCTCTCTATAAGGTTCGGCCCGATCCGATCTGGCCAACGGCACCAATGACTTGCGTAAGGCTTCAGTAAAAGATTTTAGGTTCATTTTGGGATACACGCCACAAACTAAAGCATCGTGGATGGTAAGACATTGTTGGCAAGACTAGTCTAGTCAACTAAGAGAGTCCGCTGTCCAGTACCTAACAGGTATTTTACAAGTGTACTATATTTGAAATTAAAAAAGTGCCACATATCAATAGGGGGGATGTCATTTCGGACAATTGGAAGAGCTACACTGTTTGGTTAAACCTATGAGACATCGGACACGCCATCTAAATTGGAGCAAAGGCCAAGTTCCAAGTCTCACTTGATATGTACAATCCTTCGCGCCTGCAACAAAAATTGTTCCTTCAGTCCCAAACCGTGTCCGACAATACATCTATGCATATACATATACGAGAAGGCCTTGTTGCGAAAGGCAAAGACATACAAACGCGTTTAAGCGAAGCCGTGTTTACTTGCGGTTATGCTACTGTGCCACTGGAGCGCTTAACGTCTGCCTACCAACTCAGATCAGACCTAAACCGAAGCGTACCTGCTGAGCAAAACGATCACACAGAGGAGTTTCTCCTTCATACCGATTGTCTGAATCATAAAGAGCCACCGGCAGTGGCGGAGTACCGAACTTCTACTATGGTTCTCAGCCACATCCATCTTCACTGCAATTTTAACCCAGCGTAAGATTGCACATATGAACAAACGTCTCATGCTGCGACAGCCACTTTCACTAAATATTCCTATCTGCTGCAAGTTGGGTCAGCGAGCTCTACGCAACAGTGACACTAGCACCGTTGAAAAGGATATCGGAGCTATCGACTCTCATTCCAATTGGTGATGCCGTAGTTCCTCTGACCTTTGACGTACTGCCGTCCACGACGTTGCATGTCGACCGAGTATCTTGATTCTATCACTTCGGCCTTCATAAGTCGCCACCTTTTTCCACAGCCTCAAATTGGTAGGAAATCTCTTCTTCTTCCTTCATCTTCTTCTTCTTCTTCTTCTTAATGGTTTTATTATTCATTCGGTGAATTTGCCACGAGAGTCCTCTCTGTCGCTGTATGATGTACTTGTATTCTTTGTAGCAACTGTAATTGTATCCTTCCACCATGCTCATGGCCTCTGAAGTTATGAGGTTTTTTTGGGCAAGCATTCTTATTCTTAGAAAGTGACGCATCTATTCATCAAAGCGTAATTGGTTTAGT